>VTPC01090653.1:298995-310832 GCA_011009095.1 Ignelater luminosus | reverse complement strand
GGCAGCAAGAACAAAGCGTTATAGGTACTTGTAAAATAACTATGAATCAACCTTCCCCGGGGGATACTTCTTCTGAATCGGATGAATCTGAATTCTCCTTTGAAATTACACGCCACCACCAAGTGTGTATATGTCGGCGTTCCAACGAGAAGGAGAACTGAAATTTGATTTTCCAATTGAAAACAGACCATGTTAGGTCTGCACTACTGAAATCGTCATTAAGAAATGTAATGTTCGGATATGGTGAAGTAAAAGCATGACAAGCTATGATGTGATGACTCATTATTACATTGTGTTATGCCCTCAAAGATTAAGTTAGGATTTCGTTTCAACTAAAAGCAAGAGTGTCAGACACCATTTGATGCAGAATAACACAGCAGAAAAAATGATATGTCTAAAATACGCTGAAAACATTACTTTTTTAATTTCTGGTAGTTCGTGATCACTAAGAAGAGTGTGATCATCTGACTGATGATACCAAAAAAATTGCACTGTTCTAACCATCTGTTAATTTAACAAAATCAGCAAGAAATTTAACTAGCGCAGATCATCATCTTTCAGTTACAGAAGAAATGTAAGTCCTGGGCAAGTTTATTATTTTTCTTAGAGAGTGATTGCGTTTGCTTGTAGGAAATTTTTCACTAAAACAACTCGAAGAAAACTAAACGTTTAAACATTTATTTAAAAAACCAAATAATAAAAAGTAGGAAACGTAAGCGAGCTCATGATAATTTTATATTTTTAAACAGAAGTATGTTAGCAGCTTTTTATTTAGACCCACTTCTCAATTTTCTAAATTCAGTTTGCCTGTAAACTGAACATAGATAACTACTCAACGATGGTTTTCTTCTTTACACATTTTAAAGTTTGTTCAAGACATTCGTTTGTCAATTAAAAATCCAATAAAGGTGACAACTTTAATAGGTGGCTTCGATTAATACTAAATATACAACAAAATACGCATCTGCTTTAGATTAGCATTAGAAAACATTCTTGGCTTTAGAAAAATTATCAGACAATCTTTTAGATGGTTTATGCAAGATCACAATAATATAAATAACTCATTTTTTGACGGGATATAGTTCGTATATAAGTAAGAAAAGAAAATCAGGTTGATGTCTTTCCATCAAATAAAATTTGCAAGGATTATTAAAAAAATTTTAACCACCCTGTATGTAACGTTAATATCAAACCTTTACACATTTGAAATAAGTCTTTACAATATGTTGATAAAAATACAAAACAGCAAACTTCAAACACTGAACGTCGATCGCACCTTCTCTCAATATAATTGTGTGCCCAGCAATCATTACTAAAATCTCATTAAAAATGCCTGAAATGAGCAAATTTCATGTTTTCATTTCTATAGCGTCAGCCAGTAAGAGTGATATGAAATAATAAGTAAGCATTCTGTGCATAAAATAATTTATTAGTCGCTTTTTTCCAGGTTCTATTTATTGCCTCCTCGAATTAGCCGATGTCCATTACAAAATATCAGAAACATATGAAGAATATGAGACTTGGATTGGTCTTATTAAAGTAATACTTTTATTGGTTGGAACAATAATAACTCACAGTTTGGTAAATAGATGTGTACGTAGGTACCTAGACAGACCAAGCCAAGTACCAGTCCACATACCAGCTGATGGTCTTCATGAATATGACCGAAGGGCAAATTTTAAAATTATAAGAAGACATGAACAAAGAGAAAGAAGACGTAGAAGATAAATATTAATTTTATTAAACAAAACGAAGGACAGGAAGCTGTCGAATAAAATAAATAATAAGCTTATATGTTGTTCATCTTTAGAACAAACTGACTAATACATGTTTTGTATGTTAAGATATGATTTTATCTGTTATAATACGATTTTATTTTGTGTATCAAAAATAATAAACGAATTATATACAAAGCGCCTGATGTATTTATGGTAAATACATTTGTTTATATATTAATGCTGAAGATTTCAGCTCAAATATCAAAAGCCAATTCACTTCGGTTAGCAGCAAGTTGGAGCTTAGTAGAATAATTGTTGTCACACTTCACTGAAAAAAATAATTAGCAGCTTGTTTTTTAGAAGTATTTACTTACAACGTTTTCCAAAAATGAAGCCTTTTTTATTAGTTACAGTTACTTACCTATGCTTATATTGCTTATAGTTTATAGTAAACAAATATTACTAGTAGGTATGTGTAAATATTCAACCATAATTAAAATTAAAAACCAGTAAGTAATCTTTTGTTTTCAAAAAAAAGCAAAAGTATGACCACTTTTACTGCTTACTAAAACATAAATTATAGGTTTTTTTTCTTCAAACACACCACTTATAGTATTTTAGAATGTAGAGAAGTTCACCAGCTTTACGATGGATTTCTATCTTAGTTTGCAGAAACTTCAAGTTAATTATGTTGTGTAGCACAGCAATACGTCGACCATCAGCATACAGTAATTTGTTCTTATAAGAATTTTTTTCTTCATCTCATAAAATAGGATCAGCGAGTTTTAATTATTATAAGAAGAAATACACCAAATGTAGATTCTTTACAACTATCAGGTAAATTGTTGCAGAAGTTCAAGAAAACAAAAGTTCATAATTTATTGTTACCAATTGGAACGAAATTTATCAGAGAAGACGCCAATTCACAGAACACTTTTTATGTGTTTTGGATACTTGCTCATTTATGTTTTTAAGTTTTATATTTATTATATTGCGCAATGTAAACATGCAACAATATTTGGTAGAATGTGTTGGCAATTTTCACCAATAGAAAAACCCAGAAAGAAGAACTCATAGAAATATGAGATTTCCAATTAAAAAAATCTCAGAAACAAATCAGTTTAGAAAAAACATAAAGACGACTTCAAAAACCAACAAACAATTTGAAACTTTCAGGATAGAAATTCAAACGAATTTAGAGATTGAAAAATACCATTTAAACAAACTTAGTGTTTTAGAACTACCGCGAACTCAACAGAGAAAAAACAGAAAAAGAACAAACCCAACAAAACCACTTTTATAGAACTTGCAAACAAATTCTTGCTTTACAACCAATGGCTTCACAGAATTAAATCTTGAATCACTTAACTTCAAAATCAACTTGCATAGCTTTTAATAAAAGTCCACATAGTTGATAACACAAACTATCTTGAAGTATTCAAATAATATTTAAGCGCAGACACTTTGATTTGAAGCACTGGATAAGAATAACTCGGTATTAATTATTTCGTTGTTTGTTGTTGGTACAAGCACAAAACTAACATCACTTTATTTTCTCTTGCAACTAACTAGATGTTTACGCCAACAAGCACAAAAGCTAACTGAACGTCTGGAACAAATCTATAATAAACTAAAAGGGGAAAGTATTTTAGACTTGGTATTTCCTGTCATTTGTTAAGAATTAGCCAGGGGGTATAAATTTCTCATCGGCTTATTGTGCAGAGGTGATTCACCCGAAAACCATTAGCAAAGAACTTAAGAATGTTGGTGCAAATAAGAATGTGACTTTTGTTAGTATAAAGGGTTTTTCCATTTATTTAGTCTTGAAGGGCAAAGAAATATTTATTTAAAAAATTTAAAAATTAGTACTTTTGCAATTACCAACGTTTCTTACAATTAATATACATATGGAAATATAAAGTACGTACAATACTGATGCACTATACTAAATTAATATATTCGAGATTTTAAAATTATTGGAATTTGTAATGCTGTTCTAAAAGGTTTTATTTCAATCCTTAATACGGAGTTTTAGGCACGTCTTTTTATCGAGGAAAGCAAGCAATCTATTCTTAAAAATCATTGAAATCCCCGGACCTACGATATTATCTCCCTATTTCTAAATGAAAATTTAAAGAAATGTATTCAGGTAACACTTGAATGCCGCAATATTGCATTACTTTTAGAAAGGGACGCGATTTTCATGAAAAAGTATTTGAACACTTTGAAGTTTGAACTTAAATCTTTGCTGTTCACTGGAATTTCAATTATATTGTCTGGTGTTATTTCGGCGTAATGACGGTATATTAAATGTAACTTTTCTTTATAGGCTATTGTCAACATCATTTTTAAACATTCATCAGTTTTGATAGCTTGCTTACGAATATAAGAATCAAAATCAAAAAAGGTTCTGGGATTATCAATGAAAATTGAATTCTGGATTATTCTGCTTGCGCTTACTTCTTTCTAGGAAAGCAATTAACATCCGTTAGTTATAGAAATTTTTTTTAAATTATAATTTTCTAATGACGCTTCCGTACAGAATTCATAATTACTTTCCACTAACAGTTAAGCAGCCGAAACAACTTCGTTGCAGCATTTTCATGGAATTTCATTTTGTATGCAACACACTGATTTTAACCAGGGACGAAATAACGTTTTAAATCGTTAAGTTATTCTACAACATTATAGTAATTTCTATTATATTATATATAACGTTAATAGTATTTTATGTATCAAGGATGAAGATGATAATCCCGGAGAGTGACATGCAGCCTAGGAGCCTTTGATGCGAGTGATGGATGTAGCCTGATTCTTTCTTAATCGTTATGTTACATAACGTTATTAATACGTTATGTTGGCTACTAAGAGTAGACGCAAACACGATTACTTCTTTACTTTAAACCCTCGAGCACGTTAGATAAGAGCTAATACGCCTTAACTTGCATGAATGACCTTTAGTATCATTTATTACATTTTATATTGAAATTTACAAAATTATTTATCCATAAAATGAATACAATACGGGTAATTAGTTTAAAGTATGATTCATAAAAATAAGTTTTGAAGATGAAGTTTCTTTAGGCTCCAAAACACTGTAAGAAACTAATATGTAGACATAGTTAAGAATTGTTCTACATAAATCACTGTTAGATATTACTAACGATTGTTAATTCTTACTAGTTGATACTTCTTTATGTAAACTTTGCTAGCATAATATGCGCCCACCTTAAAATCAAATCATGCATTGGTAATTTTAATCCTTTTAAAGTTAACATTTTAGATTATGATTTTGTTTTTCAAGGTTTATTAATTAATCACCTAATTACACGTTAATGATTGTATTGACTTTCTAATGCCTTCGCAATTTTAGTTTGATAAATTACAGAATTAAGTGAATCTACAGCATACCTTCTCACTTTTGTTAAGGAGACAATAGTTTTAATAATAATAATAATAGTAAAAGTAGTATTTATTTCAGACAAGTTACAGCCATGCATAGAAACAGCAAAAACAAAAATTAACCTTACACATCGTACCTAGACATTATACATAATCAATGCATGTAAAAATAAAGAGATAATAAAAGTGAGAAGGTTTACTGTAATTTAAAATTTCCTTGTTTCACTTAATTCTATAACTCATCAAACTAAAATTGCCAAGGTATTAAGAAGTCATTAAAATCATTAGGAATGATTAAGTTCCACGGTAGAAAAATTACATTTAACTATTCATAAGTAATTACTTAAGAAACCTTGAAAACTAAAATCATAATCTGCTCATCGTGGAATTATACAAAACTTCAGAAAATTAAATTTAAAAACATCTTTTCACAAACGTTTGCAACCCATTCATCTTTACCTGTCATAGGGCAGGTAATCCCTCTATTGTTTAACTTCTGATATTTCAAGAAAGAAAAGCTACAAAGCATGATTTCTGTCAATCGCCCAGGTCGTAAATATTCAATAGAGATAAAATGTCCTAATATTAAATTCAATTATTAAACTTAATTATATGATTTATCAAACTATGAAATACAGTACCATATACAGGAATTTCTTCAAAATTGATTTATTAAAGAAGAAATACTACTATATTGTGCAAAAATTGAAGGTGATTTGTGAAGGTGCCAGACATGCAACTCAAATTTTTTGGTCGCTTAGGATTGTACCTTTCGGTCGTCAATACACATTCTCTAAATTTCACATCTCTATCTAGACAGTTAATTTAAACAAAAAATTACAAAAATAATTTTGTTTTTTATTTCCCAAAAGACTTTACAGTTATAACATCAATTGTCAAATTAATTAGTTTTTTAAACCACCAGAAATAAGCTTCTCAAGATGGTGCTCTTTTAGACCCCAAAACAGTTGTAAGGGATTAAGAAGTTCTTTGGGAAATAAAAAGCTGAAAATTATTTTTGTTATTCTAGTAAGATTAGTTCTAGAAAGTAAAAATGAATGCTTATAAATCATTCAGTAGAATAATATTTTAGAAAAACTACTCCTTGTTTTAATTAAGTTTTTGCCTCCGTAATATATATTTTGTTAAAAAACCTAACAACAATATTATTTCTCTAAAATAACGTCATGTGAGTTGCTATTGGTTATCATAACGTTATGTACTTTATAAAATATTGTTACATTATCGTATCGAAAAATCTAGATTTAGTCATTATAATAAGGTTTTCGATATCTTAAACTCCAACGTCAAGTTATAAATTTCTAGCGTATTTGCAGAAACTTAAAATGTTTTTAAAGATTTTAGTCATACGTATGTTTTGAGAAATTCAAGTTGGAACTGTAACTTTTACAAAATCAGTTACTCATGCAAAATAAGAGCCTCGATTATAAAAACAACAAAAAGGAATAAAAATTCACTGTCAGCAGAAAATTTAAATTTAAAAAAAAAGTAGGGAATTCAAATTAAAATTTCTTGAATCCCATGATAAAAATGACTCAGCAAGCAATTCTTGCTTTTCTAAGATACACTGCTATTACTTAAAACTTAAATTGCGACGCGACGCTGCTTTGTCTAGTTTGTATACTTTAGAAATGAATTGAAGGTTACATTCTGAAACTGCCTTATTATTTCACTTGTGCAAAAAACAGCTAAAAATAATTCCCGAGTTTCGCAATCACAAACAGAAAATAGAGAACCACAAATTCTTTGACAGAACATCTGAAGTGTAAAATAGTGTTTTGGTTTTAGTAAAATAGCTGAATTAACTTTGTTGATTGTACTCTGAAATTTCGACTAAGTAATCAACGTTCAAAGCCAAGATGTAAAAAATCATTTACAAACTACTAGTTAGAAATTAATAATTGGTTACTCATACATAACTTACCAGTATTCTTCTTGATAATTTACAAAATAAATTGCTTCTGCTTTTCACTCTTGAAGTTGTTACACCTCATCTTTTATTTGAAATCTGTAACATTAAGAAATAAATTTTAAATAAAAATAATCTACATAATTTCAGATTTAGCTTTTATAAAGATATCAGTAGAAACAAAGAAAGACGTCTAAAAACAGCGACGCATTTTAAATTAGAAATTATGAATTACTAAAATTATTTAGTTAGCGGGAATTTTTAGGGTACGCATTGTTCTGCTATTTACCTTCACCTAATATGTAACTACGTATGTGCGTCTCTTCAAAACAAAGAAAACCCCAGCGAAGGGAGAAACTTCAGAAAGTTGACAAACCTTTGTGTCAAACACAAAGTTGGTTAACTCACCGAAGTTAAGCGTGTGTGCAAGAGAAAAACTTTCGTACTGCACTAACGAAAAAAAAGTAATTTCTTAGCAAACAACTTTTTCTTTATTCATTTATGTATTTCAGTTTACAAAATTGCGAGTTTGATAAATTTAAAATTGTGAAGTATAAGATTCTCGACTGTTTTATAATTTGAAAAAGCCTTCGTTCATTTTTATTTTATGAAACTTCCTTTCAGTAGAAAATATATTTTATGGAAAATCTTTCTACGGCATGTGTTTTTGAAGATATTATTAGATATACTGTTTCTAAACAAACGATTACCATTAATAACTGAGCGGCTAACAAGAAACAGATAACAGAATCGAGATGCGGTAGCTACACATCACGGATCTCTTCCTTTCTTATGTAACCAAAACTTTTACTGACGATGTACCGCTCTCCATCGAAAATCCATTGTAAAATCAGGGTATCAATGTTCTAATTGCTTAGAAATCTTTATTATCCTTCTATTTTGGAACAGCAACATAAGAATTGAGCTAACGTAATCTTTTCAAACTTCGTTATTTATAAACCTTGAACAAAATTTCTAAAACAGTTTCTTTTTAATTATCTCAGATGCGATGCTTTTGAGATTCCTTCTCGCTTATGTATTCTTCACAAAATATGCTTTTTATCAGTATGGTTACAATGTGTCATAGCATTGACTTTTAAAAACCAGAAACTTCTTATTTTGCTGACTTTGTATTAGTGGACTGTGATTAGCAGATTGTAATCTCGACGAGAACCTTTTGCGAGATCAATTGTTGGTGGTCTCACCTCGCTAGGGACGATCTGTGTAATTTGTACGCAAAGTTAACCTGGCCCGCAAAACCCATATGTAATTTGCGCACAGGGTTAAAAACTAGCCCGTAAGAGCAGATGTAATTTGCGCACATTTGTTATAGAGATGCAATAAATAATTATGACAGTATCTTTTTAAATTCTAATAGAAGGCGATTGTGCGATCAATAAGCAAACGTACGTTAATTAAAATTAAACGAGCTTATAAATAATGTGAAGACACATTCTTGCCCTAAAAATATTATGATTGTCTCTTCAACATTTTGTTTTATTCACAATTAATTTATACATGATGTAGAAAAACCATGTATTATTATTATTATTACAAACGTAATGGTTCATCTCACGTTCATCAACTTTAGACGATTTTAATACAGATCTTACAGTTAGTTAGGACATATTTAACTTTTTAATTAAATTTATTCATACACAAGTTAACTTGAAATATACTAGGCATCTTTATTATATAAACTAGTGCCGTGCCTTTCCTTACAATTTCTGTATTCGATTGAAATTAATTTACTGTGAAGAAAATTTGAAATATTTGAACGATGTTTCTATTACCTACCGATATTTCTAATTTTTTACTACAGTCTGAGAACTTTGTAACTTTTGCCCGCTTTTTTCTTTATCAAATCGGTAAAAGTAATTTAAAACTGTAAATAGTAAGTTTGGGTATCTGTTGGTTATTTTATTACAGTTTCTATTCAACATGATTGAAAGATTCCATCCATAAAACGTATTCAAAGATTTATTTTTACTTACAGCGACACTATTTCCCTCCCCAAAAGAATGAGGTTGAAACACAAAAGCTTCCTTTAATATTTTAATATTCAGAGATCTATTTGCATCAGATTCCTTTAATTAAAGGTTAAGAAATCTAAAAAACTTAAAGCACCTAGCTCTATCCTTGTCTGGGCTGACGCCTGTACCTTTTCCAGATATAGGATCTAAAGTAATGTCCTTTTGATTTAAACGTCGTCCCATTATTTACAACAGTAACTAAATACTAATAAAAAATAACAATAACAAGAAACAAAGAACAAATTAATAACAACAACGAAAGGAAAAAAACACGAAAATTATGCTGCACACACTTCAAAATTTGCTTTAAGAATGGCAAATTCAAACTATTTAAAAAATTACAGCTAGGATTTTTAAGAAAGAAGTAAGTCATAAAACTGTCTTTTCACCCCATCAAAAGAAAGCGTAGGTATAATATAAAAGGATTTTAAATATTCCCGGTTTCTTAGACTTTACTAATTCCTTTTTTCATCCTTCACTGACCACAAAAAATACTTTTCTAGTTTGTTCTAAGATTTCCATTTTAGAAAATCTTTGAAGTAAACATCCTAAATTCTGTAACAATTTAAATCCTTCTTATACCTTGTGTTAAAGATTTTACAATGATTTCATTTTCACCGTATTTTGTTACATATGTAATTGAATAAAACACGCGAAGAGCAGCTTATAAATTTATTATTTATGTTAATACAGAAATATAACTTAGATTAATATCGAATATAAACGCGTACATTTTGTTACTTCAAGGTCTTTAGTTCTACTAACTCTACGACGCGATGCAATGTGCACCCCTTTATAATAACCTTTACAAGCGATTCATACCGCTTGTTCTTAGACAGCTCATGTTGCTAGAAAGAACATTCTTTTATAAAGACTGGTTCCTGAGAAATGCACTTTAGAAATTACTACAAAAGTTATTTGAAATTTAAACTAAACAATGTTTGTTATAACTTCTTAAAACGCCAACTTCTTTAAAGGGTTACTCTTTTATATTATTTACAAAAGCAAAGAATGTTTTCTATTTGTCTATTCACTTTACCCACACGCCGTCGATAAATGCACTGAAGAACGGCATCTAATCTAAAGTTAAACTTTTAATACCTCTGGATCAGGTATACCCAAAACTTTAAAAATATTTATTTTTTTAAAATCTTAAACAACAGTAAATGCTCATAGGAAATTGAAGGGTTTGATGCCAACTCTCGAGTGGATTACAAAAGTTTTTTTATTACCAAACTACATTGAGAAATAACACATTTACATTGCTTGGGAATTATTGCATACATTATCTAAAAATATATACAAAGCAATAGAGTAATTATATTATTGTAATTTCTTTTACCTTTTGTTTGTACTATTAATTATTTTTTTTCGGTTATGGTAAAAATAAACATTTCTTTTATAATGTTTGTTTTGTTCTCTAGACATTTCAACAATTATTATTGTCTTCTTCGGTAGAATCATAAAATATAAAAAAGTTAAAATTAAGATAAAATTAAAATGACATAATATACTTGTTTGTTAATTAATCACAAAAAATATATTATGTTACCATAACCGAAGAAAAAACTAATTAATATTGCAATAGAGTAATATAATAAATCGACTTCATAGGTTTAAAAACGTTTAACGGTTAAAAGAAGTTTTTGCAAACATGTCCAATAAACATAACAGCATTGCGTATATAAATATATAAAGTAAAGGTATATTAACAGAAGAATTAAAATCAAAATAAAAAATTTATTTAGAAAAATTAAATTAAAAAAATAAATTAAAAATAACGGGGTTCGATTTGGGAACAAAAAGTGTATAAACTGGTTCAAACGAACTGCACCTTGCTTCATCTCCACTAGCTCACGATGCGCACCTTACCGGGGTGTGTTTATGAAAGTAATTTCCTCAAAGAAATGCAAGTTTTCTCGTTTGACACGCGCTAACCTTTAATGAGTTTTTAGGCAACCCAACGTACGTTTACCGACCTAGTATATTCTCAATTTTTTTGAAAAAAGCTGTACCTACTTAAAAAGGGTGTAAGTTGTTACTTTTTAAAAAGTGGCATAACTATATTGTGCAGCTTTTTGCGTAAATAGTGTCACAAATCATTTCTTTAATGAAGCAGTTAACTAAATATACAAAATCTAATTTCATAATAATTATCCAAAGTCGTCTTATGGGCTCTTAGGGAACACATTTTATGTAATTAATGCTAAATTAGATTTCGCGTATTTGATCAATTCATTCATTAAGAGAATGCACTGCGACATTATTTATGCAAAAAGTTGTACATATCGTTTAAAACTAGACTTCTTGTAATGGTTTGTAAGGAATAATTAAAAATAGTAAATTAAAAGTTACTTTTAGTTTAGCTAATTTGATGTTAGGTTATCCTGAAAACCATCATTCAACAAAAACCACTTTTTATGTAAATTAAGACAGCTGGCGACAAAAAGAACAAACCGCCTGCAATTTACTGGAATGTCCGTCTTGACTAGGGTTAAAGAAAGAGAAAGTGTGAAAGTGAAATTGCCTTTTCAACTAGTGCAGAGTTGCCAATTCTCTTAATAATTTTATTCATGCATTTTTTGTAATGCATTTCGTTCTTTTATGGCTAAACTAATAAATTTACAACAAAATTGTACAATACTTTTTTATTAGGCTGGATGAGACCAATCTTCTGAACAAATCTTGAAGTAGAATTTTCATTAGCTATTGAATAATAACGAAATGAAAGTTTGGAATTTTATTTTCTGGGAA
>VTPC01090653.1:268617-284344 GCA_011009095.1 Ignelater luminosus | reverse complement strand
TAAAAAATTATTCATACCGATAAAGTTTTTTGGACGATTTGTCTTATTTCTCGTTTCTGACTTTCGAATATTCCAAAACCATGCAGACAAAATATTTAGAAATTTACATAAAAATATAATTAAAATTGATTTACACTTTGTGTAGGTTTCAGGCAAATCCAATATTTGCGGTTTGATCATCAGTCAACCTTCTTAATACACCGATAATTTTTAAGATTTTTTTTAATAACACTAATTATTATGTAGTGCCTACTTATATTATTTATGAGTGAGTAAGTTTTTCTTAGAAAAGTGATGTTCACTTTACTTTATATTTCGTGCTGATTAGTTTAGCTACTTGCTTTTCTCCGTCAACGTTCGCCACTTGATTTAATTGCTAAGTACCTACTTAAAAAAGTAAATCAAAAATAAATAATAAATGAACTCTATATACATTCATGATGAATAGTAACTAATAGCATTCCAACAAGAATCTTCTATAGCGCTACATAAAGCAAAAACATTTCATTCATCAGCGTGCCTGATTTCATTCAAACTAAAGAGGAGATTTCAATTTGCTTAATTATGAGTTGCAGTTTGTTTATACAGCATATCAATGCTGTGAAAGATATTTCAATAATGAATCTTTGAAAAAGCTCTCGTGTAGGGCTTTCCATTTGATGCACGCATAATTTATTGATAAAAAAGCTAGACATATAATTTAAAATAAGTAAACAGAAGTTTGTGACACCTAAATTACAAATTTAGAAAATGTATAAAGCTGCCTTTTCCGTTTTATTTGTATTCTCATTACTACGACAGTAATACGGTTGTAGGTATAGAAAACAAAATATGTATCTAGCGTATGGGTCAATTCTGTGGCGTTTCAGTGCTCAAGTAAAATCCATTTATTGGGTATTCTGTTCCAAAGGTTTCAATTACCATTTAATACTGTCCTACAAGAAGACGTTAGCTAAAGCTGTAATTTTGATAATATGATTTACGAACATTGAGCAATATTGAACATCTAATTATCGTGCAGAGTCCCAATGCGGTCTGTAGTGGTTTCCTTGAAATAATTCTTTAATTCACTTCTGTACTGCCACTGATCTGACATATCAAGTGTTTTTGCAAAAACTCCCCACCCTATGCATTTTGCAGACAAAGGAAAATACATATATATATAAAAAAATACAGAATGATTTAAAAGGCGTGGGCGTATCTCTGGGAGTTAATGAGAAAGGTGATGTGGAATAAAAAATTATTTTCTTTCAAGCTATCCTTGGATAAAAGACTAGTGGACTTGAGACAGGTGAACGAGCTGGTCATGGAACTGGACCCCTGAGCCCAATCCATCGCTGAAGGTAATCGTTGTTCAACCAAGCTGGTGCCGGAACTGCAGAATGAATAAATCTTGCTAAGACTACACGTTCCTTCGTACGCCAGGGGGCCCATCTTTCATAAGAATAAGCAAAGTTCTCTGGAGAAACGTTAGGTGGTTTTGAGCATTAAAACAATCTTGCACGATGCAGAATTTAATTAAGTAACCATCAATGATACCAGCCCATTAATTAATACTAAATCGATGTTGAAATCTGGTTTTCCAAACTTCATGTAGATTTTCTAATGCCCATATATGCAAATTATGGTACGTAGGTGTTCACTCCACTTCTAGTGAACTGATGTAACAAGTCTGGTGTGTCGTCAATGACATTTAACAACCAACGGCTAAAATTTTGTCGAGCGACATTGTCTTCTTCAGGTAGATTTTGCAAGCTTTGTAAATGGTAAGGATAATACCCTTCGTCATGAATTGTAGTATATTCGCGAATAGTGTGCTCCATAATTATTAAACTATTGAAAATAATAACAATAACAACATTATCTGACACAAATCTTAAAGATAACTAAAGCAACTTTTTATTCGTGAATTGCTTGAGAGAAATGTTCTTTGTTATTTTGCATGGCAACTAATAGTAATTTGCAGTCAGTTCTTCCTCATTATCTCAGTAACCCTTGAGAATCGAATATGAGTGTGTTATGGTTTTTTACTTTAAATCACCTGTCTAATGAACTTGGTAAATGAAAAACTTTGTTAATACTGATTTTTCGACAAAAAGCTACTTTTTCAAAATAGTTTTGTTTCCAACCAAAAAAAAAACTGAAAAAAAACTAGTAAAACTTATATTTTTAAAAGGAGAGTGTTAGAAAATGATACCAAAAAAAATGATATAGGTGGAATTTTGATGACCAGACAGGTACTTTTTCTAAGAAAAACTGATGTATTCAGCTTGGTTGCGGAATCATCGGTCTTCGAAGTTGCGTACAGGTGTTTTAACTTTTATTTAGTTGCATCGTCGCTGTTTGTCAAAATATCAAAAACAAGAATAAGAAGATATCATCACACTTTCTCTTGATGTTTGATGGCATGATCATTAGGTTCGCCCAAAACTGTAGATTGAATTCCCAATTAGAACGGATATAGCAAAACATGTTAGCAATTGAGTTGTCGATATTCGCAAAATCCTATTGAAAAAATACCAGCTTGTTATCATACAAGTCGGCAGACGTAACTGTGCCTTGTTTAGCGAAGCCAGAGATTTTGCAGAAAACTAGTTTTATTTGTTCTAGGTCTTGTCAGCATATCTACAATACCTTCATCAATAAATTATGAATTATTTATTGAACAATTATATTATGTGGAATATAAAGAATTTTAGAACCTACTCTTTAGATGTTAATTAATCGACATATTGGTTTAGTCTTTGAAGGCCTACAAGTTGGTTATTCTCTTTGATCGTGTCATTCTTAACTTAGTAATCTCATTGATATACGAAAATTTTTTTTAAATTTCTTACTGAAATGGAGAAAGTATTCCAGGTTTAATTATTATGCAAATGATTAACTGTTCATTATGAAGACACACAAGTATCAATTAAATAATCTATTCCGTTGATCCCCGTAATTATACCTTCGCAGATCTCGTGTAAGTGCAAACTTAATCCTTACGCTCACGGTTTTTCCTTTATTTTATGTAAAAGTTCAAATTTTTATATTTGAGTACTTAATTTTTTTTGTAGTTTTAGGTTGTTACAAAACTTTGCTGCGACACTCTACTTTTGCGTTATAGCTTGTCCTCATTTGAGGACAGCGCAAGAAAATGGTACTAAAATTGGAAATAAAATAAAATTTGTTGATAATAAAAATAAGCTTTTTATTTGGTATAGTAATCAAAGAAATAATTTTGTTGTTTGTCTACATACAAGTGTACTTGGCATTTATCACACAAGTGTGATTTGCCCTTGCATCCAGGTTTCTTGCAACGTAAAGCATTCTTATTGTTGTATAGCACAGGTAAATGCCCCACGTTGTCCAAGCGAACCTCCTTTACCGGACGCGTTTCAATATTGGCTGTTTCTGGGGTTGACTGTCCAACAATGGCACTTGCAGGACAACCTCTCTTCTTGGTTTCTAAAATGTAGATCTAAAAACATTCTAAGAGGCCATTTGTGTAATCTGCTAAATGTTCTGCATATAGTCACCAGAAAATCTAGCTTGTCGACACCTCCCAGGCTAGCATTGTAATATTTTATCACTTCCAGTCTGTTTACTTGTATATATATTGTTTGGCTGTTTTATCCCATCTCTTACATATGCCCATATACATAATTTAAGTTTCTCAAAACTTCAAAAACATTATAATTTGAAGAATAGTTGTCAAAATAAAGTTTACAATTTGTTTCTGAGACTTGTTTACTCAGTTGCAGAACCACCGCACCACTTTGTCCAAATACAGATAAATGGGCTTGATCTAGCTCGGTTGTGGAACTCTGATATATAATAAAATCTAAAATTTCCCACTACTGCCACAAAGAGCATATTATTTTTATCTCCCGAGGTTTAGGTTTATTTTTTAAATACTGTTTTACATCTAAAGATCCTTTAAAGGATACCATTTGTTCGTCTATTGACAAATTACTTTCCAAAAAAAGTGTTAACATCTGAGACCGTATAATATCATACAGGCGACTTATCTTCAAGAAACGATCTCGGTTTGCCACATTATCTGTGGCATCTACAAATGGTAAGTTTTGCCGATGAGCATAAAATGTGGTTAGTGACATGTTATCCGCAATTTGTGAAATTCTTAGTTTAGGCTCCCACTAACACTTTATTCTGCCATAATGGAAATTTCCGATTAGCACATGGATGCCTACAAATGTTTTCATTTCCTCGATATTAGTGAGAAAAAATCGTATTTGATTTTGAACAGCATATAAATTGGTAAATGTAGTCATACGTTTAAATAAATCATCTGTAGAATATTAACAAAAAAACTGATAAGGACTCTCCAGTTGGATACATGGTAATTTTTCTTGTTTGTTCTGTGAAAACTTAAGTGTTATATATTGAAGATTAGTGCACCATTTGATATCTCTTTTGATTGTTAGGTTGTTGTTTAAAAGGTACTCCTTTATATTTACTTTTTCAGTGTTCTCTGTGCTTGGACCTGGAGTAGGTTCGGTAGGCTGAGTAAGTTCAATTTTAGTGTTAGGTTCAGCCTCCTCTATATCATCAAAGCTTTTCTCTGTGTCAGCTAAATAGAAATAAAACATTTATTTTTTTGAAAGTTACTTCAGAATAACTAAACATACCCGCTAGATTTCCTGATTGCGATTTCCGATTCATCGTCATCATCAGATAAACATTCTATATCTGAAAAACTTGCTGCGAGATCAACCAGCTCTTAGGTTAAATGCCGCTTAGAAAATTAGTTTTGCGTTTATAAACTACAATTACAAACACATAATCATACCAGCATAAAAGAGTGAGGTTATACTTACGTACTATCCACTTGTTCACAATGTCTTCTAATAAGGACCTCACTTTACACTAAGAAAAACACAATAAAAGTCAAAATTTTACTATTTACAAAATTCTATATCAAAAGATCCCACCCTTTTTACCATAAAAAATATACAATTTCTGTAAAGAACAACATAAATAAACAATGAGCGCGTTTAGCGAACCCAACCGTTTTATCGTGTTACACGGAACAAACCATGTAGGTGTAAAAACGAACTAATTTTATTTTTTAATATTTCTACGAAAAGATAGATAGCAGCATTATCGCGCTAAAGTTAAATCTTTGACGTCTATAGGTACGTTCGGTTTTCTGTTTAGGAGCTAGAGCGTTGCGAGTGGAGCGAATGATCACGTGGTACAGAGAGTAAACAGAGTTTCTCGGAATAAAAGAACGAAACTGTGCATAATCTGGAGTCGTAGAACGTAAACAAATAAAGTTGTAGGCGTAACCTCAACAATAATGTTAATTAATTTAAATTCCAATTAGACGGCTTTATTACAAAACTAAAGTAGGTATATATGTTTAATTATTACAGTTGCAACAATTGAGAATTGGGGTTATGATAGGTATTTTGTTTTCTGTTTCTTCTGGGCAAGGTTACGAAATTAAAGTAAAATTTGTCCGCATATTAATTTATACATGTTTGTCTCACATATGTCTACAAACTTATTACTCAAATAAATTTGGGTGTATGGAATTTTCAAAATTATTGTAAAGAAATTAAACAACATTAAAAAAAAGTGAGAGAGAAATTGTTTTGGATGTTTGCAAATTTGGCAACTTCGCTTGTGCTTCCATAAACTCCTAACGCACAACCTTTTCAGTCGGTGCATTAAGAGTTTGTATGTACCTTTCACTCCGTACTGTAAAAAACGAACGCTACAATAGCGCACTCTGTTAACTCGATCGCAAAAAACGAACGGCTTTTACAACAAGCGGAGCACTCCGAGTTTTAAGAACAACATTAACGAACGTACCTTATATTTGTGGAAAACATGAACAAACGGATGTAAAAGCATACAAATGCATGTCCTCATTTGAGGACACAGTGAGCGAAAGGGTAAGGAATGTTAGTGAAAAGCTTACACTTTCTATGTCTTAAAACTTATTACGCATAAATAATTCCTAAGTTAATTAGTCCTATTATACCACTGCGTAAAGTAATGCAATTTTCAAGAGTATCATTTTGTAAAGTCTAGAACTCTTCTAAAACAACTTTTACTCCTATTCGAAAATTTCTTCTTCGGACAGCAACTTCGAAGGTGACAGGCTGAACGATGCGGTGACGAACAGCAGCGAGTTTCCTTGCGGACGAAGTACTGCCCAACTGATACAGGGGGTGCGTGCGTGTCCCGTACTTCTCTTTCATCTTTCACTCTGTAGGGGTGGTGATCTACGAATCGCGGAGTGTATTCTTTAGTTAGTTGTAAAGGTAGCTAACGATCCTTGTGCTCTGTTTGAGGGTGTAATAGATACAACAGTACGACACAAACTTCTGCGTAATAAGTCAAATAAACTACAACATTAAAACAAATCATACACACATTTGCAGCAACAACATTTTTCTGTAGACAAAACGAAGTTTGCAAATAAGATGCATAGAATGTGTTATACGAATACGAGCATGTATATACTCTTTGCAATAGGTAAAATCAAAATATGTACTTTAAATTAAATATTCAATTAATGTATTTATAATTAATCTAGTTTCAATCTATTTATAATTTATGTATGTGGTGATGTATAACTCTAGATAATTTTAAGCTTCTTTATGGAACTTTTTTTAGTATCGGCCTTTGTCTTATTGCTTCTGTGGAAAGAATATGAAGAGTATTTGAATCCATCCCGTAGGTTTGACTTGATTAGGAGAATCTTGGATCAGCAAAGGAGGAAAGAACAACATGACAGAAGAGTTAAACAAGGTATTAAAAAGGGAAGTGATAATAAGATAAGTAAAGTACACTCTAGAAAGTCGGTTATTACAAGTATCGAGAACAAGAAAATTTAAAAAATGATAAAGAAAGTAAATTAAGAAAAATAATCCTGCAAATAGAATATTAGATATGTGGGTAAATGTTAACACAAATTATGTTAAACGATTATAATGTTTTAAAACTTTTATATTCTAAATTGGTGGCAACTAAATAAATGCTTGAGAAATAACTTAAAGTTTACGCTAAATAGCAGTTTCTTTAGACTACGATGTTTTCTAAATAGCTAGAGACAATTAAGAAGTAAAACTGTTCCTTGGGTATGTACTTTGCTTTATTTTACGCTAAAATGGATTTTAACATTATCGAGTTAACGTAATGAATACAACTGAATAAAAATGTGATTGTATGAAACTAATAAAACTTCAAATTTCTATTTCATTTCTGGCGACCTTTATGTTTAGTTAACTTTTGTTAGTTAAATTTTAATTTTTAGTCTTCTTGTAGGTATTAGATATTAGGTAAGTGTGACTATAACAAGAGTTTACGTTAGGTTCGAAGTTTTATTTAATCAACAATTAATAAAGCATGCAAAGATCTCAAATTAATAATGTGATAATTTTACAATATCATTTGAACTAAGTTTTGAAATATTGCTAGTCTATGCTAGTCTACTTTCACTACAACATCCGATATACCCGTCCCTTACAAGAGAAATGATTGGTACCGTCAACACAATTATATGGGATTACAAGGGTAGAATAACAAAGACTACCATAAATTTTAACAAACTTGAAAGTAAAGTTGAATATTTAGTACCCATTTTACAATAACTATACAGAAAGATCTTACATATCTGCAACTATTTAAAAATAATTATAATAATGTGTTAATTTATATAATTTATTTAAATATCTAATGGTCATATTCACAAGACATCGTTAATTTGTTATTACCATGTCCTTTTTCTTATTAACATGAGATACAGCTATATCCTTTTCGTTAAATTTTAATCAATGCTTAAGTTAATCACGTTTTGTGAATATGACCCTAAGTCTCTACACCGCAAAATAATAGAAGGTATTTGTCACAAAAAAAGAGCGGTAATGAGCTTTTATGGAAATTGCCTTCAAAGTGGTTTCCCTACGAAACTCTCAAGGCTGGTTGCTCAAAAGAAATCAAATATTTTGCCGGCCAGGGCATGTTTCCCCTGATGGTTAAAATTGAAAATGTAAACTGTTCAATCCTTTTTAATGTTTTGCAGAAGAGGATTACAAGAATAAAGTAGGATGTTACCTATATATTCTACGATATTTGAGTTAATAAAGAAATGGTTGAAAGATTATTTTAGTTAATAGTCATAACCAAAGAGCGGAATCAAGTAGTTGGCTGCCCAGTAAAGTTGTCCGTCTACCTGACCGCAATGCATTTAAACACGTTGAGTTTATCGATATTACATAGGCGGACGACTAGACATGTGCAATTCGCATAAGATAGTGACGTATTTTCTGCAAGATAGGCGCAGGCTAGTGGTGCAACACATTTTCGTTTTATTATATGCATGTGTACAAAATGCATCACTCGCGCTACGTTCATTGATATAATACTTGGTAAACGGTTCACCGTCGGCAGGATCACGTCACCGATTCTTTTTATGACGTATCAACTAACTGATACCGCTCTTTGGTCATAACGCAGAAGCTATCACTTCTTCAAACTGAGACGCGGTAAATATCATAAGTGAGAGAGCGAAGAGGTAAATTCTGTGATTTAATGTTTTCGTTATATGACATCAATCCTGTTAACTATTGATAATGTAAATACAGGGTCTGGATCATTACTTTTCTGTGTTTTATTTTAAATAGAAAATAGTGCAAATATCTGCATGCTTTCTCTAATTTTAAAGAATAAGGCTATTTCTTATAGTAGGTACTATTTAGGTAGTTTATTTTGAACTGCGTGTCTTATGCCTCTAAGGTGCGAATTTATTTTCAAGAAAGTTACTTATTTGATAAAGAAGGCTTGAGGTAATACAAAAGCTTTGAAAGTGCATTATAATCGAAGAACTTAATTATGTTGCCAATAATTTTTCTGAAAGAATGCCCAGAAATATTTAAACTACGTGCCTAAAGGCCGTTTTACATTATACTAAACTATTATTATGCTAAACTATTTACTAAACTAGTTACTACACTATATTTCATACTATATTGAACTTAAATTTCCCGCCTCTATTTAGGAGATTTTTAAAGGTAGCTGCCAAAGTTGCTGTCAATGTCGCCAACACTATATTCTGAATACATAAAAAATTTCGATTCCAGAGATCAAGAGCGCGTCAAAGTTATTAGTTATGAAAGGTTGGTACAGCTGAAAATCGCTCTAATGCGCAGATCTAGTATACAAACTTGGCTGAAAAATGGGACCCGACCTAGTTTTAAATCTAGAATCTAGCATGAAAACTTGGATGCAATTGTTCTGATTTACAATATCCAAGTCGAGCTAGTTTTTAATTTAGTCAAAGTTTTAAACGAAAAAAAGTACAATGTAAAACGGCCTTAATGCTTTAGCATGGGATTTACAGAAAGTTAAGCTTATATATTTGTTAAAGAAAGTTAGTTACAAAATTTTGGTAGTGCACATAGCTGAAAATCGTATAATGCTTTTTTCACAAGAAATATTACAGAAATAATACATTTACCCTCATCCTCGATGATATTCTTACTCTTAGGTTTCGAATATGTATATTAGGGTGGTCCTTAAAAAGTCCTTAAAAATGTCAGAAACCTGTGTTAAATCCAATTTAAATTCCATCGTCAGTGGAGCATGGTTTAATATGAATATTTTTTAATGAAATGTGACTCATGATATCTCTTTTTAATGAAGACTCGATTTCTGGGTTGGAACGCTTAAAATTTGGAAGTTGACTTTTTAAGGACCACCCTAATGTATATATTATACTTTGTGTGCAGTGCTTCTTGTTAGTTGGATGATTTAAATATGTATTATTAATAAAGCATTTTATTAATATACAGAGTGATTATTAATGAGTGAGGATGGTTTGAATTTGGCGCCACATTTAAATTACTTTCATGTTCACACTACTTGTTTACTTTTTGCAATCTGTCAAATAATATAATCTAACTTTCTTGAGGTTATATAGTATTGTTTGTTATTATACTTTGTAAACAACACAGATTTGACAGATTGCAAAAAGTAAACAAGTAGTGCCAACATGAAGATAATTTAAATGTGGCGCCAAATTCAAACCATCTTCACTCATTTACAATCATTCTGTAGTATCTTGTTTTATGTTGTTAATTAATTCATTTGTAGCGGTCAGTTGCAATTACACAAATATTCTAATTGAAAGTAATTTATCAATTATCACCGATTGTTGTTTTTAATTTTTTGAAATTACAAGACTAATAAGATACATAATATTTACGCCGTACCTACACTTTCTTGCAAAAGTACCTACACTCTCTTGCAAAAATATTAATATTTAAGGATTATAAAAAGTGAGCTATCAGGGAAAACATGCCACGCTACTTCAGGGCTCAGAAAATACAGCCAGGGGAACCATGCCATGCTATTTCAGGCGTACGTTGACGATCAGGGGAATTGTCCCATACCGATTTTACCACATTAGATTTTGCCTTACTTACTTAATCCTAAACCTTTCTACGTTTCGGTGTAAGGCCAGAGTGGAGTCAAGTTTCTACTTTTCGACTCATCTTTCCGCTGCTTCTTTTATATCGTCATTCCATTTTCTTCTTGGTCTTCCTCTTTTATTTCTTCCTGTCACTCGCGTCTCATACACTTTTCTAGCTAGTCTATCGTTACTCATACGACACATATGACCGAACCACCTTAACTGACCTTTCTCTATTCTCTTCCTTATTAGCTTGATCCTTAAAACTCGTCAGTATGTCTTATTTCTTATTTTTTCTCTCGTGGTCTTATTTTCTATTCTCCTTAGAAATCTCATATCCATTGCATTCACACGTGATTTAACTTTTTTTTGTCATTGTCCATGTCTCACTACTATTCGTTATTGTTGGTCTTATTACTTTTTCCACTATATCTGTCTTGATCTTTTGTCCTAGAAACGCTGTTCTCATCGCATAGAACATTTTTTCTGCTTTTTCATTCTCTTATTTATTTCTTGATTTATTGTTTCCATCACTAAATATTTATACTTTTCACTTGTTATAATGTTTTTCTTGTATCTTGATGTCATGCCCTTTCTTCTCTCTTGCAATTATAATTGTTTTGGTTTTTTGATGTTTATTTTCATATTTATCTTTGTGATTTCCTTGTCTAATATTTCTAGATTCCTTTGTAGATCTTCTGCTGTTTCAGCTAGTATTGTCATATCATCCGCAAATATCATTTCACTCAAATATATCTGCTGTATTTCTTAGTATCCCATTTTTAGTGCTTTCATTGTCTTTTTAGCTTCCTTTATGGCTTGGTCTAGTGTTATCGAGAACAGTAATAAAGTTAGCACACAAACCTGTTTCCTCCTCAAATCTTTGTTTTAAATTTTTTAGATTCTTCGTTATCGGTTCTTACTATGTTTGTGTTCTTCCTATACATCTCGTTTATTATTTTTATTGTTATTGTGTCTATATTTTTTTTACTAGAGCTTTCCATATTATATTCCATTCTTACACGGTCAAAAGCCTTTTCTAAGTCTATAAAACAAACATTTATTTCTTTTCTTTTACTTTTGAGTTTTTCGCTTGCTTGTCGTATAGCAAATATTAGATCCTATGTGCTTCTTCCTTTCCTAAACCCACACTGAGTGTCTTCTGTGCTCTCTTCAATTATCTTTCTGATTTTTCTTTCTATTATACTTGCTAATATTTTTCCAGAAATGCTTGTTAATGTAATTCCTTTATAGTTATTACAATCCCTCTTGTCCTCCTTTTTGTAAATTGGCAATACTATTCCTGAATTCCACTCTTTTGGAATTTTTATTTTTTGTATAATCTCGTTCATTATTTTGTTTAGTTGTTTTATTCCTTTTTCTCTCATATATTTTATCATTTCGGGTGTTATGTTGTCTATTCCTGGTGTCTTTCCCAATTTCATCTTTCTTATTGCCTTTATTATTTTTTCTTTTTGTATGGGTTCTATATTTTGTATCACCTTTTCTTCATCATTTTCTTCCATTTTTGTATTGCTTATTATTAATTCATTTTTCATACACATTTCTATTATTCTTTTCCCGTTGTTGTTTTTTGTTTCTTCTCCTTCTTTTCCCAAGCATTCTTCTATTCTTATATTTTGGTTTCCTACTCTGCCGATTAAAACTCCCATTATGATTATATTATTTTCTCTTTCATTCATTACTCTCTGCAATTCTTTATAGAAATTATCTTTGCTTTCTTTCCTTCCATCTTTGTTTACTCCATAGGCTATTATTATTGTCCATATCTCTTCATCTAATTGTTTCATTTCTATCTTTAGGATTTTCTCATTTACATATTCTTCTTTAATTACGTTTTTTAATTGATCTGGTATAATAATCATTCCTATTCCTTCTTTTGAACCTTTTTCTTTTGCTCCAGACCAGAACAGCCAATATACCGTGTGTATTCTGCTTGTACCTTTTTACTTCTTTTTTGTTCCTGTAATTCCTAGTAATTACATTTTGTGTTTTATCGTTTCCGCCACAGTTTCTTCCTCTTTTCTTTTTATACTTCTCACATTCCACGTGCCTATTCTGATAATTTCTTGTTTTTCTTTCAAATCAAATCTTTTGCCACATTTGATTTTGCAATTAACACTAATCAAATGATGGCATTTTACAAATTTAACGTACAAGACAAGCTAATTCCGAAATTAAAATGTAACAGTAGATAACAGGTTTGCTTTTCTTTGAGCCAATGCTTTTAAAGCAGCAAGGAACATAATATTCCCAATAATTATAGTTATTTGTGTTACAAGAGAACAAAGTGACCCTTTTTGATTTATCTAGACAATGACATATATAAAGATAGAATAAGAGAGAAAAAATCTAAGGTGGATGAAATGATCATATTATACAGGGTTAGCCAAAAGTCTGGAAACAGTCTTACTGTACCAATACCGATAGAATTAGCGGAATAATAACCCTTGAGGGGTATATTAGACTATCTTATCTACATTCTGGCAGAAAAACAAAATTAATTTAATTATGCAGTTCCGATATCAACTTTTAATTTTTTAATGGCACCCTAGTATTTTGATGACATTTTCTAAATCTGCATAAAATTCTAGATACGACAGTGAAGAAAAAAATTAAATAAAATAATTCGCTTTGCTATGTATTTACAAATTGAAAATACATTTACTTTTTGTTAGAGTTGTTGAGAAGGAAGAGCATTGTCCATGTCATAAATCCTTCTAGCAAAACTGTAATATAAAGTTTAATTAAAATTTAAAGTCACTATGGCGTGCTTGCGTATTAGACCTAAGATCGTCCAGGCTGAGTCTATTTTAACCCAAGGTGTGTTAACTCACTCCATAGGCATTCGTACAAATTTGGTGTTCATTCCGTTCATTCGTGATTTGCGCTCGTGGTTGGTTTGTCTTGTGGTTATTTGTTCGAAACGCCACTGCCTTTTAGCGGGGTTTTCCCGCCACGCAGATGACGTCAACAAAGTAACTTTTTACATTTTGAAACATGAAATAGTATTGTATAGATACAACAATATAGTATTTCGCCGTAGCTGAAACTAATCGAAAAAATAAAAAAGCTACTGAAAAAATCAAATTATCATGTAGTAATGTCAAAGCAAAAATAGAAGGTAGTCGTACATTTTACGATACATTTGGTAGTTAAGGGTTAAATTTCGATAAACGGTCGTTGTGTTATTAAGGGTATTTTTTTACATGGACATTCCCACATTCCTAAAAACGAGCGTTTAAGCCTTAAAGAAATAGTCAAGTAGAAAATTAATATTTTTTGTAAAAAAGAAGGTAAGACTAGGGCGTATAATAAAGTCGATTACAAAAAAAATAATCGATTATTTTCAGATTAATCGATTATTGTACACAGCCCTATTCTTTACAAGATGATAATAAGGAAATATAAAAGTTTATTTTATCTTTATCTGTCAACGTTTATATTACTACTCATTATTAGAAATATTGATTAGTTTTGTATTATGTACTTGAATCATCGTTTTTAAAAATTAGTTTTATTGGCGGACACAGAAATATTCTACTTTTAAGATACTGTAAACTTTTCAGGAAGAATTATTATTTCTAAATATATGACAGGTGCAAATCCGTTGTGGAAACATTTTAGCAAAGTAGTAAACACGGCATTCCAAAAGAACTTTTAGGTTTTACCGCAATGGTTTCTCTGTTTGTAACCTTTCTTTTAAACGATATTAAAATTTATTAACTTTTTGTACAGATCGCCGCAAAACAATACAATAATATCTGTATACTTCAAGCCAGCTTATAGGAATTCTTGAGAATTCTATTAAATAAGATCACAATTTCTTCTGGACCTCCAGAAAGTTTCAGAAAATAAGCCTTCTATCCTTGACCTTTGTTCTAACTGGTATGGAACGATTCTCTTGATGGAAGACGTATCCCTGAAATAGCAAAGCAGGTTTTCCTTGATAGCTCACTTTTTATAATCCTTGTTTTTGCAAGAGCATGTAGGTGTGACGGAAATTTTATATATCTTATTTAGTTTTAATTTGAACAAATGCAATAGACTAATGTGTTAACTGTTTTCTCTAATTTGATGGCATTTTTCTCGGTTGGGAGTTATTTGCACATTCATTGTTAATGTAGTCACTACCTGGGTGCTTATATTTTGATTGATAACATTCGTTTGTTGTACACGTGTTTAAGTGAATTTTGCTGTACCAATTGTGATATTTGAAATATTTGAAAGTTTAAACAAGAAAATCTTGACAGGGAAACTGTCAATAGAAATTTTTCAAATTCATTGATGAACTGATTTGTGTGAATGTCCGAATGTCCTTAATGGACCATAGAGGGTTTTATATGTAGGTGCAAATTCATCTAATATTTCTTTTAGCAAATCCCTTATAAATTATTCTAAACCTAATATTTCATTCAGCAATTCCATTACAGTCGTTAAAAAAAATATTTAAGTAAATATTTAAACACAAATAGTCCTAAAATGGAAATTTTCTTAAGAATTGCTAGCGGTTATTTTAGAATAATTACCTGCTATTTGTATATATAAATAAATTGGCATGCAGTTTAGAATGAAAAATCTAGAAGTGGTATTGGTAATCTACGACACAGATCATGGCGCTAATACTGATATTTAATAATAAAATAATAAATTTGTTTTTAAAAACTATTTAATACTAATTAACGCCTATTTTGCGAACATTTACGGCTTTTTAAGCGCCTAAATTATAATTTCTTATTGCCTAAACTTCCGTAGTCTAATAAACACTGTTATACAACATTGAACTTTTTGATTGTTTTATAGACTAATGAGGGTGATTCTTGTACAATTCTTCCTGCCGAGTCCTAATCTGCTTTCCAAATTTTCCTAGCACGTTAGGTTTTTGAGTAAAACGCGTTCGGAGTTTCAGAAATTTTAATTTTTTATGGAATAATAAAGATAGATAATATAAGATAATTTATTTACAAAACATATTTTTATATAACTTTCGCCTGTATTTCGTTGCTGTTGCATCTCTTTTAAGAGCCTAGCAGTAGTCCGCAAGCATGTTTTCGCTCCATTTTCCCTTGTAGCGCGATTCAATTTGGGCGATATGTTGGTGAAACCTTTCACCATGTTTACCGCTTACACCACCAAGATTGTTTGGAAGAAATCCAGATATTAATGGAGGAAATGAATCTTCAGGGACATATTTGCTCCCAAATATTTGTAATTTTGCAGCAGCTCATCAACCTGCTGTTCATAGTTTTCAGCTTTTGCCACCATAATTTTGAAAAA
>VTPC01090653.1:213400-263617 GCA_011009095.1 Ignelater luminosus | reverse complement strand
GAGCAACTGCCATTGTAGAAAAACAAGTTGGAGAAGTTTTATATTTGGGGGTTAAAAATAAGTATTGCGCTATTTGTTCTACATGTCGTAAAATGAGGACCCGAGCGAGCATAAATGTTTCTTAAATTATTAGAGAATGCAGTAGTATGGACGCTGCTATTACCGCTGAAGACTTTTGCCAAAATTTAAATATGTACAACTTGAAATATACGAAACTTATTGCTGATGGCGATAGCAGCACACATAAAAGAATTTTAGACGTAAAGCCATATAAACATATTACCGTCGAAAGCATCGAATCCCGCAATCATATTTTAAGAATTTTCTGCAACAAACTAAGAAAATGTTACTTCCGCAACCCGTTTTCCTTTAAAACTTCGTAAACTTCTTGGAGAGAGAAATATGCGGTTACGAACTGTAGTCCATTCTGCGATACGATATAGAAAAGGTATGAATAAGTCCTTTACTAAAAAAACAATGTTCTTTATGTTTTTGGAGAACATAAAATGTGTGACACTTACTTCTACAAAAAAAAGACTCTGCCGAGACAAGTTTCACAGATAATTTGAGATCGTGTCCGGCATTGTTTGAAAAGATGCAAAACATAGTGTATACAGTTGCACATCATTCCTGAAGTTTACTTTACGATGCTGATAGTAATATAGTGGAACAATTTAACTCTATTGTCCCCAAGTTTGTAGGGAGTAAAAGAGCGGCAGGTCATACCAGTCGCGTTGTCATGTTGCAGTACTTGCCTTCAACTGAAAGAAACCGCACTATTTACTGTACAAGGAGTTACCTGGGAGAAGTGCTACAAAAATAAAATCAGAATTTGAGAAACGTCGTTCAGAAAAAGTGAGAAAAGTTCTGCAGCGGAGAAAGAAACAAAAAAGGAACGTAATAAAGAGAGAAGCCCAAAAAAGTAAAAAGAGGGACCCCGATTATGGGATCCATTGCCAAAAACCAGATTTACCTCCAGAAGCATACGAAGAAGAAAAACAGGTCATTTTTGGAAAAAATAAGAAAAACTAAAGGTCAGCGAGAACAATTTGAACGCGATACAATGTCACAAAGAGAAAGTGCGCTCTGGCTGGAAGAACGGAGAAAGCGATTGACTGCTTCAAATTTTTTTAACGTTTGTGGACGAAGACCTATAACTAGCTGTGTGAGTTTAGTGAAATCAATGGTTTACGGAAATCAGATTCTAATTTCTGCTTCCATAGATCACGGGAAGAAGTTTGAAGATACAGCACGCCAACAACTGGCAGAGCAATTAAATATGGATATAAAAACGTGTGGAATGTTTCTTGACGAAGCGTTCCCATTTTTAGGTGTCTTACCAGATGGGCTTGTCGGGGACGATATTTTAGTAGAAATTAAATGTCCATATACAGCATACAAAAGCAACGTCAAATTGGCCATAGAAAATAAATAAATTCTATTTTGGAAAATAATCAAGAAGTAAACACCCATCACAGTTGGTACTACCAGATTTAGGGACAACTTCGTGTCACAAAAAGAAACAAATGTATTTTAGGGGTCTAGTGATCTAAAGAAGAACTATTATTGGTAGAAACAATAGAATGTTAATATGAAAAATAAATTAGCTAGTTTCTATATGGAATGTTTGCTACTTGAGTTAGTTGACCCTACACATACTAGAAACATGAGAATTCGGGATTTCCCTCCCGTTGCAGTAAATAATAAGGGAAAAAAATTGAAAAGTAAGTAGGTATTTGTAGTATGGTGACACCGTAAGTGATTTTTTGTAATCGTTTACGTGAAACGAGAAAAAGATTATTGTAAATTTTGAGGTTAATTTTGAAAGATGTTAAAGTAGGTACATTAACAAAACATATATATTTAATTATTTTGTTTGTGTACCTCGCAAAACCATTACAAAAATGTAATTTTACATCAGTAACACGGTCACAAAAATGTGTAATTGTAATTTATTTTCTAATAAGCTAATTTATTAGTTAATGCAGTTTTGGCAACGTAACTAACATAATATGCTAGAAATTAACTTAAGATTTATTTTCATTTTGGGGAACATGC
Source organism: Ignelater luminosus (assembly GCA_011009095.1). Taxonomy (NCBI): domain Eukaryota; kingdom Metazoa; phylum Arthropoda; class Insecta; order Coleoptera; family Elateridae; genus Ignelater; species Ignelater luminosus. The sequence continues at coordinate 261,559 of VTPC01090653.1, read as the reverse complement.
AACTATCTGAATCCGTCCCTTTTAGTTGGTACGTTTTTAGTTTTTTAAATCTAGGTCCATTTATATTTCTGTTTCTATTTTTCATTTATAATATATTCAACTTCCTGAAAACAACTGTTACAAAAGTCATTGGAGTTGAACCTAGAATGGAATTTGAACTTGAATTGAAAAACTGGCCCTAAAATAATGTTTTTGTGAAACAGTAAGCAAATTAGAAGTTTTCGAATCTTTATATTTTAATGTCAAAACATTTACAATGAAAATTATCTGTTATTCTTAGAATACTCCTAAAAAAAAGTGCAGCATTCATATTCTTAGAAATTTAGTGACTGAGAGAAAAATTACCAATTAGTTCTGCAAGTGGAATGGATAGGCAAAAATTTTGGTAAATTAAGACGTAACTAAAATCAAACAATTAATTAATCAGTTCCTTCAGTAATTGCTCGATTCCTCAATTATTTAATTTAGGCACAGAATGGCCCATTGACAGATGCAGACGGTTTGATTCCTATTAATTGAATAATCAGTATTTTAAATGATAATCGAACTTTCGATTAATCGATTATTATGCACAGTCCAAAGTAAGACAACCTTCAGAACTAAAGATGCTATACGCTGAGTGCTAAAAGGAAAAAAGTATCCTTACTCATTAGACGTTAAATCTGTATAGTAGTACCGAAAACAATTAACTTCGGACTTTAAAGTCATATAGACGCGGGAGATTTATCTCGGAATCCGTAGTATTCGGCCGCCCACGTGCAGACTACGCGTTCGTCCTATCTTAGGACCGTAGCTGTAGATAACATTACATCTTGCCTTCAATCTAATGTTAATCATGATCGCGTATTGCTAGTAATACCTTGTAGAAAATGACGTGGCTAATGTTCATAGATTTAATTATATTAATGAGGACTTTACAGTAGTAAACTGTCCTTAATTTTAAAAACTACTTTCTCAGAGAATAGAATTTTCAAACGATTAAGCTGGTAATACTAACACCTGAGAGAAAACCTAAAACTGGTGAAAAGTTGAACAATTACATTGACGATTTATAAGTATTGCTGAATGTATAAGTGTAGTAGACGTACACGTCATGTACGGGGGAGCTAGATTGCAGTCTAATTGTCAAGGGAAAACTAATTAATGCGTATTGCTTCAAATGGAATGTCTGCTTGGTTTCTATGCTATGGAATAGTTCGTCTAGAACAAGGATGTTTAACTATAGGATTGATCATTCTCTATACTATAATGTTAGGACTTTATGTGACGAGAGCAGAGGAACTCAGTAATAAAGTACCTCAATTTTGTGCTTCTTAACATTACAAAACTTCTTTTTTATATTTTATTTCATTTGAGTTAAAGTAAATTATGAATATATTTAATCCTATGTTATTCTTAATTGCAAAATATCTAAAGAAATTAAAGAATATTTCAAAAACTAAATTCTTGATTCGAGACTCTACATTCTGATAATTGTTAGACATTATTTCTTTTGTTTACTTGTTGACGTTTATTAGTTTTACTGGTTTTACTAACGTTGCATTTTATCTTTATTGTATAGTTAATTTCAAAAATAGAATAAATAAAATCCTGGTAAATATCAAGTTAATAAATAATTTTACAGAAATAGTACTTAAATTTTAGTATTAAATTAATTTCAAATAAGATAACAAGTTAAACTCATATGCTTCCATTTTGGTTCCGGTCAGTTGCTTTCGTCACACGTTCGGTTTACAAATATTATTGAGCTATCCTCCCACTCAAATATCCTTGCGTTTAGAATACTTTTTGATGATTTCCGTAGTTATTCTGTTGTTTCAGGAAGCTGACGAATAAAAATCATTTTTCTAGTGAAACCATTAATTTTGGGATTTAACAAATAGCAGTCAAACGTTTATTTTCAAAGACTGGCAAACAGGAGAATTAATATATCTTTGTAATAATGAATTTGACATTTGTCTACGAAATAGTGGCAAATGACAAACCAATTGTTGTTTGTTGTTATTTTTGTTCATACGATAGTTATAACTGCTGTATATTCCAAAACTATCTTTGTTATATACAATAATTATTGTAAAACACTAGGATTAGAGCAAAAGAAGTCAAGTAGAAAACTATGTTATAAATAAATAGGGATTCCTCTACAGTCTATAATTCGCATCGTGTAAAACAGAATTTATTTAATACTGACCGCCAAGCGCTTATCAAAACCTCAAACTTCACACTTAGTTCGTAGCTATTTTCATAATCTTCGTACAAGCAAAGAGAGTACAAAATAAAAATTGTAACCTTTTGCCTGATAGTTGACTCAATTTCTACAGAACTTAAGTGTTCACTTTGCAGGTATGAAACAATACAAACACCAGAGGTGGACATACCACGACCTAGCAGTAATACTCTGGATGGCAGGTGAGCATTAAAATATATGTTTATTAATTAATAAATTAATTCGTTTCTTCTTAATTTAGTTTCACTTCACTGTTCTATGTGGGTGTATATAATGAAAGATAGCTCTAGGGGCGTTTATGGAATTTTTTTTGTGGGATTGGCATTTTTGATAACGTGTCTAAAGACAGTATGTGAACCATATATGAAGCTTCCAGCTGATTGTAAGGTTAATGTGAAAAAATTCCATGGACAACATGAAGAGACATGCAAGGATGGAAGTGTATCTAAACCAGAAATTAAAGAAAATGATATTAGAAAGAACAAAGGACTTACTGGGAAGAGCGGTATTAAAAGTAGTTGTAAACATAATAAGCAACATGTAGAACAACTAGAAAGACCAAGAAAAAGGGCAAAAAAAGGAAATTAGCCAGAAATAATCGAATAAATTACAGTTTTTAAAATGTATGTTTTCAAGTATTTAATCAGATTTTTTTTAAATCTTATTATTATACAAGATACGTATGTCGTAAATAAAATCTAGATTATAATACGACTATACATACATTAATGAGCATAAATTTTTGTATACAATACATGTAACTAAATATTGTATTTAAAATATTTATGTAAACATTTTAAAGTAAATTTTTATACCTAGGTGTTGTTAGTAATTTTACAAATTTGTTGTATATATTTTCCTGTTTTATTTTTACTGTGTAGACAACAATAAACCATTTTCCATTTCAGAAATAGATCAAAACTATTGTAAAGGTCTTACAAAACAAACAAGGATGTTTCGAAATTTGCTACAAATGCATTAATTCCTTTATTACTGTTTTTGTTTTGTTTTAATTCTTTTATACCTTATACAGAAATTACTGGATTCTTCCAATAACCATTAATTAAGATACAATAAAGTTCTTTACTCCATCGAAAGCTTTTGTTGGGTTCATTTGAATCTGCTTTTAAACTCTGCCAAACTCTGCTAAACTAAAATATCAACTGACCTACCAGTACGGTAGTAGAGACAATTATTGTCCAGCTCTGGTTTGAACAACACAGTACACAAGAAGTCAAATTCAGACTTCCAATCCCGTGAATTAGTTAGATACCAAGTTGATTTGGAAATTACACTCGAGTCATATCTTGTGCACCTTAAGGAAAACGTATCTGTAAAATAGAATATAATCTTCCAAGTGCATATGACTATGGTGGGACGGTTTACCATGTAGTTACATAGGCTACTGGTTGGTGGTCACGTCCGGAAATGAGTAACATCACCAAAAGACTTGAATAATGAAGGAAATGTGTACATGACTTTTACAGCAGTTCTGGTAGTGTTATTTCCTTAAAGATTAAAATAGGGGTTAGAAAAACAGCTTACAACATCTGCAGTCAAGTCAAGTAGGCGGAGGAAATCGTTAAGTGTTTGTTTGCAGTAACCTGCAATAGGATAGTTCTTACCCACCTAGTCTAGCCTTAGAAACGTTAATACCAAACTTTAGACCGAGAGCTTTGTTGTCTTGATTTGTGTTAATGAGGTTACCTAAAATTGTGTGCCCAATTATTTTGGATCACAATGTAATGAAGTAGTTGATGCTTTGAACAAGCTGAGATATTTTGAAGTATTAGCTTCTGTTGTGAGAAAAGTACTGAGTTTACTAAATTGTATTCATAGTTCAGACAGAATCATTTCCAAAAAAAAAATACTAAAAGTGAATGGATAAGAAAAAATAAAAAATTATTAATGTTTAATAAATTCCAACCCAAATTAATTAAACAAAGTTCTGGCCAGCAAAGAAACAGTGATATGAATCCTAGAGACCTTAAGCAAGGTACAAAGTATATTTCGAAATGCCTGATCTTTCTTGCAATATCTATTATGAATGTATCTATTTTAATACATTTTAGCAAAAAGATATACTAAACAAAATACAAACTACCACCCTCGACCAGTTTATATATATACGTATACCTACATACTGCAAAATGAAAAATAAACAGAATGTTAAATAATATTTAGATATGCAAAAGTAAGTAAACATTAACGAGTATAATTAGGATACAACAAAATAGATTAATTTTTCTTCTTTTTATGAAGTTTTATAAAAGTTCTTTACATAAAAGACATCGAGTAAAATCTAATTACAATAAATAGTATAATTTGTTTAAAGAACATAATTTAGAACTTGACATGAATATAAACGCGGCTGGCTACGACAGAATAAAACAAAATGAATGCTAAGGTTATTTTCTCTTTTTACAGAAACAAAAGTAGGTATTTCCAAATTAGTGGAGTGCCGTTAGGCATGATTACAAGAATACCTTAGAACCCGAATCCTATGAGTGAATTTAAATGAAACTTTTTGGATTGTGTTCCTAAAACCCTTATACTAAAATGTTTAATAAATAGAAAATAACGTTTTTTTAAAATTAAAGGTTGATTGGTAAAATTCAATAAATTTCTTTAAAAATTACTCAATCCTCAATAACTTGAAAAATTTTTGTTCTACAGGCAAAAAATGATAGTTTGATAGTTTTTGTGGTTTGTGGTTACAAATTTAAGGTAGAATCTTGAAATTAGGTACAATTGATATAAGAAAAAGACTTTTTACAAAAATAAATTTATTGTTAAATTACATATTAAATATCAACCTAAAATACATTATTCATTCATCTTCAAGTTCGTTTAGTCACAGACTAAATAGGGGTCAGATATTTCACTCCCTATTCCATCAATGTTCTCATTTTTTGTCCCTGCACATTTACATTTGCAGCTCTGGGAGTTTACCACGCCTACTCTTTTACGCGCCTTTTATGGAAAGTGCATACCAAGCTGTGCTACTTGCGCAGTGCATGTCAAATAGCAAGCTCTGGGAGTTACTTTGAGAGAGAAAGAGAGAGAGAGAGCAATAGAATCCACAAATTTGTCGAAGTAAAATATCTGACTTTTATTTAACCTGTGGTTTAGTTGTAAAACAGGAGAAGGGTTAAAACAACTATCACCATTGCATTCTGAACAAGTCTCAGTACAAGGTAATCCATGCTTTCTACATCCACAAGCAGCTCCACATCCCGTCTTAAATGTACAAAAAATAGTAGAGTAGATTTTCAGAAACTGGTTGATGATTCATTATCACTGGCCTCAACATTCCACGATCATATCTCCATCCCCATTCTATCGTGAAATATCATTTCCCAACCATAATTGTACCTGTAAGTATACTCTTTTCAAATGCTCAAAGACTGCATCAGGGGTAGGTACTAATGATGCCAATTTTACGCAGCTATTTTTAATTGAAGCTTTGCTGAAAGAATTATATCTTAAACTATTTAAATGTTGTAGTTTTTGGATGCCTCGTATAATCCAAAAACGCATTTCGCTCCATCTTCACAAATATTACTCAAATCTTCATTGACATTTGCAAACACTTCAGCAGCGTCGTGAAGATCTTTACTTTTTTCAAATATTTCAGGAAATTTATTTTTGTCCCTACTGTAAAAAGTTGACGTAGTGTCACATCCCATGAAAGCATATAAAAACAAAATATACTTTTTACGCATAGGCAATGTAGTTTCTAAGCTCTTAGATGAAAAACTTTTTGCAGAGCTTTACTCTTTACTGGTTTTTGAAAATCAAGTTTTCGATCATTTCGTGTTAGGACTTTAACAAACCCAAGGCATTTATATCCTCCGAAACTGCAACATTTTTTGATTATATGTTAATAGCAGTTTGAGCTATCAATGTATCGGCATTACTTCTCCTTGGCATGAAAGAATACTATTTTTTAAAAGTTTTTTTCTCAACATATTGATGAGTCTGCTTTTATTTTTACTATGTCAAAGAAATTTCTCTTGTCCAATGGTCATAAGTATTTGCGGGATCTCTACCATAATTATATCTTAAGTAGGTATCTCACATAATGTTTACATGTAGATCCGAATCGTTTTTCTAACTGACATTTACATCGATGCAATAACATGTCTCCATCAACTACGTGGGTGAATTTATCAAAATCATTAACATTTATTGCCACTTCTAGAAATAATTTATAAAACGTTGCCTTTTTTGTTTTTTGCATTCCTAACTGCTATGTTACTGGGGTCACCGAAAAAAACACCTGTCCTTACCTGTCCCTTCTTCATACCCAAGATCTTAAATAAATTTCGTACTCTATGAGATTTTATTTTGAAATAAAATTTCAATTTTGGAATTGTTACAAAGTATGCATACACAAAATCAATAATTATTTATTCAAAAATTTAAATAATAGAAACCAGTGAAAATGCAAGCATGATCATAACGAAAGTTAAAAAAATCGAATATCTCGAGAACTACTCGAGGTACAAAAATCATATATCTCGAGAACTACTCGAGATATAAAAATTTAAATTTCATAGTCGTATTCAACGTTAAAAACTAAGTAATATCATATCGTATATAATATCATCATGTCGAGAAATCGTCAATTTCGATCCCGTTTATCTCGCAAAGTATTCGAGATATCGAAATACCGATTATGTATCTGAAATCAGGAAAAAATTCTAAGTTGATTTTATATGTAACATGTCCTGTAAAGTTACGGGAACATGGTAACCAGACAGACTGACAGACAGAATGTACGGATTCAGACACGAAAGTTTTTAAACTTCGTCAGAATTTTTTAAAACGTAAAAAATAAAATAATAAAGATTTTAGAATATAATTTTGAGAACACATTTCAATTAGTTGAAAAAAAATTTATTTATAGCAAGAAATCAAAATAATACACTATTTGATTACAAAAAATTAAAACAGGATCTACCTTTTTTTAAGGCAAAACCTTTTCTGTCATGATTGCAAACTTTTGATGTAACTTGGTTATTTTTCCAAGTAGCAACTCTTCGATTAGAGGCTTTCAATCCGGAAGAATTGACCTCTTTACGTTGAAAGATTTTCAAAATATCAACTGTCCTATGACATGTACAGACTCAAGTTTGCGGAGCTAACATGATACGAGGGACACCATTTTGACACACTAAATATTGACACACAACCTCTAAAAAGTAATAATGTTATGGTTTGGGTTGTTTTAAACCATATGTTTGTTTTTCCTACGGTAATTTAAAACAATGTTTTATTAATTTCATTTTAAAGTCATACTTTTGAGCTTTGGGATCGATCGGAAACAAACTCTCATAACACAGCCGTGGTCAAAGATAAAAATTCGAAACAAATATTGATGAGACACTTGATCCTAAAGTATATCAAAAGAACGCCGCCTTGCAACTACTGTCTAAAACCAATGAGATAAAAGACTGCAAATTCCACTTTAGCCCCACACGCGTATCGTATTAGCCCCATGTGGCGGGGCTAATTTCATACGCAGTTTTGATTTTTCCACCAACTTATGGCGTACCTTAAGTTTTTTTCAATTCCATATCTGGATTGAGTAGTGAAAGCCACACAATTTAATTTTTTTTTGTTTGCTACAAGTGGTATAGGAGTTATGACGAAAAGTATGCCTTTCTGTCTCATATTACTCCCGATTGACCCTATTTCTTGGATTCAGTTTTTTACACTGTTTTAAATTTAAAGTTATGTAACTAAAGGATAGAAGAAGTTAAAATTGCAAAGATTTGGATTTTATAATACCTTAGGAAGAAATAAAATCGTTGAGTCAAGTTTGAAAGAAATCAACTGTTTGTAATATTTATTGGATCTCTTTGATGTCACACTACTAGTGCGACCCATTTCATAGATTATTAAGCAAAACAACCCTAAGTAGAGTGAAGTCTTCTGTGGATATTATTATTAAATTTATTATTATTTAATACTCTTGCGCCTTGTCAAATAAAACGGAAACAGATGAAAAAGTTTTGAATTTCAATTTTAAAAAGGGTAAATCAGAAAGAATGTTTAAAGAAATAATTACATACTCGTTGCGTAAATCAAAAATAAGAGTGGAAAGGAACAGTGTTAGTAATATTTTTCAACGTCAACTCCCTGAATGCGTTTCGATTTTAGTTTGGTCTTTTGTGTTGCTTATGTACAACCATTCAAGTTTCTCACCCCACAAAGGTCATCTCTATTCTGTCTACCTGGTTTGGAATTTCACTCACGCGCATTGAGCGAAAACGGCAAATGTTTGGCAGATAATAATTTCACTAGAGACGAGATACAGACCAATCTATACTCTGGTTAAAGTAAGAGATCTTATGTATTTTAGAAAATAGTGAAAAAGGGAAGAAAATGTGGCTCTTTTTTACTTTCCAATCTTTAATTATAATATGTGTTGCAGGTAAGGTAACCAATTAAATATTTTTTTAAACATACATTAATAATTTATATTTATACAGCTGCAACATTTTGTTTTACGGACTATTACTTAGATAAAGGACGTTATATGGATTTTGTAATATATTACACGCTAGGAACAACAGCTATTATACAGACTGCGTCTGACGCGTGGGATGCGTGTTATGGAAATGATCCTTCAAACAGTGGAGGCAGTGTTACTATCAGTGAGGAAGAAAAGTAATTATTATTAGTGGAAGTAATCATTTGCAGAAGGCGAAGTAAATCCTGAAATGCATAACTGCAATAGACAATTAAGAAATACAAACCAATATAAAAGTGAAATATAAATTTAATAAATTATCAGCTATTCATTTTATTTATATTATTCAATAGTAATAAGACAGTAAACTACAATTGTTATTAAGTGACTACATACATCGTAAAATATAACATTGTATTGTTATACATATGTAATGTATTTACTATTAATTTACAGGCACATAGTATAATTATGTAGACGCACTAAATTATGTTGATGTAAAACATAATTTATCATTTCTATATTAATATTTTTAAATAAACTGGATGAGAGAAATAGATTATTTATCTTTTGTGCAGAAGGTTTTAGAATTATGCAATTGACACTTCACTGTTGATTGTTAGTTTTGTACCTACCATAAAGTTCCTAGATCCCGCTATTTGTATTCACTAATTTTGTCGTTGTTTTGTTTTTACCTTCATGTTTACATCATGAATCTAAGAGTTTATTGTTATAAAGCCCTAATTAAAACGGCGGGGAATGGAGCTGATATCAATGACTGAAAGTGAAAGAAGGAAGATCATTTCCTAGATTGGTGAGAAATTGTCCAATTCAAAGTCGACAGCAACTTCTTGTCAAACAACTAATCTAAGTATTTAAAGTACTTTCTGTGAATGACATTCCTTCCTCTTACAAAATCACGAACAGATTTGACAGAAGATCAGTACAGTAAATAAAAGATCTTTCCCAAGGTGATGTAGTTTCTTTGGAAATACAGTAAATGACTGATGAAATCATTTAGCTAAGCTTGGATATGTGCAAAATAGCTCATCAGCTTTAGATTTTCTCATCAGTAAGTAAATAGACTATAAGCTTCTTTGTTTTTTCTTACTGAATCTTAACTGTAGTTGAATTCCAAAAATAAAATAATTGTCATGTTATCTTCCTTAATCATTAATTTACTTCAAAACTGCTAAGGTTAGCTTTGAGAGTTGTTCCTTATTTTAACCGTCTTCGATAGAGACACTTAAGTTTCCCGTAACACAATTAACCAGTACAGTACAGGCTTTGGAATACCACAATGTCTAAGTTTTGTTACATTTTCCTGGAATAATGAGATTGAAGTTGTCCAACAAATCGTTAAAGCAAGCGAAATTTGTGAGAACATGACTAGCAACCACTAAACACATATGAATCTGTAGCTAAACATTGACCATTATATAATTTAGAAAACTGAACATCCTCCAGAATTTGTTGTAGAATGACAGAGATGCAACGTTTACGTAGCTCTAACTGTCCTTTATCAACGATATTGAATTACCTATTTAGAAAAAAAACCAAAAAAGTTTTTACACCTTATTTAGCAACAACCTATCGCAGATAATTCTTCAGATTTACACCATATAAATAAAAAATGGGTTCTATATACCATTCGAAAAAAAAGAGGCCATGGTAGTATAATTTCAACTGTATAACAAACTTAATAAAATCTATTTGAAAAACTTTTGAGTATAAATATGGAGAAACAGATTTTTTTAGCACAGTTAGTTTATCTTGAACAAAGGTTTGTAATGTGGTTTTGTAGATCTTGATATACTACAATGATATCATTAAATTTTCTTTGAAAAGAGGTGGCCATTCACACTGTTAAATATACTACGTCCGATGCATATTTGCGTATTTGATGAATACTCTCGTGTGAATATGCAGACCTCAAAAGAATATCGCAGAAAACCACGAGTATTGGTTTTGAATAATAAATTTTAAGTGCTCTGCGAACACTTCTCTCGTTGCAGCTCATGCAAATGTTGTATAAAGACAAGGGTGGTCGTACTTACTGAGTGGTTTCGTCACAGGCTCTCTTTCCAACCAAAAACAAAAAAGAAGATTTGAAGATAAAGATGGCATAAGAGGTAACTAAATCATAGAAATTGCTATTCTAGTGTTCACCTACACTACTAGAGAAAATTACGAAAAACAGATGATCACGACTTGGACTTGAATCATATGACTCATCTAATTCCATCTCAGCAAAAGTAGCTCGTTAATAGCGGGGTGATGGGAGGTGATTAATTGACGTAGAAAGTTGGGCATGATCTGTTTAGCAAATTATATCTCAGAGAAATAGTCTAATATAGTTATCAGCACACAGTGCTAGTGGTGAGGTGAAGTTCGAGTTTGACTTGTTCGTACAACTTTAGAAAAAGATCAAGAAGAACTTCCTCATGGCAAAACCTTCAGAGGTATGTTTCTTATTCAAAATAATTTGAGAACACATTTTCTGAATTTATCGTATTTATTACAGTTACATATTTTCAGTAGATCCAGATTTATATCCTTCAGACCGTTTCCATTTATATTGTTTGTTCTCTTTGACGATGGAAGTCTATACAGAGTTTATAACATTCAGAGATTCTGTTACTTCCAATCCCATTCTTTCTCTTCTTTTTTTCCTTTGGATGTGCCAACACGACCTTAGCGAGTTTTCTTTTCACACTTCTGTTGTTTAATTGAAAGCTTCTTAGGTCACCTGAATTCTTTCTGGAAGTTATTCTGATTTAGGCGATATTAATTGCTCTACAGCTTTTATTAGACTTTACTATGGTTTCTGTAAATTGGTTTTAAAAGAACGTTTCTTCAGTTTTTAACCGAGCATAAAAAAGTTTCTTAAAAACTCCAAATCAATTTAAATTTTAAACTATAATGCACAAGTTAAAACATTGATTTATTACATTTTTTGTTATTTTTCATTAAATCACAGAAAGTGTGAAAATCTCAAAACGCTCGACATGTGATGTTCGGTGTAATGAGTTATTAGATAAAATTAATACAAACAAAACTTTTTTATCATTCTTTATAAATGTAGGCGTATATTAATAAGTATAAAGTAATAAATCGCGCTAAGGTCAAATAGCAAATAGATACAAAATCAATCGACTGAAGTGTGTAGTAAACATGCATTACGTTTCTAGGAAATCTAATTTATTGTAAAAAAGCACTTCCAGTCACAGTTAATTAAGAAAAATGTCTCATGTGGGTGCTTGTAACGACTTAATGATTGCTGTCTTAACACCAGGTCACTTTCAAGTTGTTGATATTTGTAATTTATTAATTAATTGTTTATTTTTGGCTGTAGTACTTACTGGTTTTCTTGGGTATTTTTACTTAAAGCAAGAGAATTTATATAGTGTCGTTCGCTATTTGTGTTGTATTTTGAGAAGTATTAAAAATTATGGACTATTTCTTTTAACAAAGGAAGGGTTATAAATCAAAAACGTCTTTGTTAAAATTTGGTGACCTTCCTAAACATTTGAATATAATTTCAAGCAAAAATCTAAACATAATTTAGACCTTTAAAAGTTATAATTTTCTTGCAGCTTTTTTATCAGCATTAATATTGTCTTTTATATTTTACCAAGTTTGTGTAGGAAGTGCTTGAATTATTCGTATAATAATATGTACCATAATTTATAGACAAAAGACAAATTATTCCACCATCTATTAGCTTTTAATTCGTTTCTCTAAATAATACATTTACAATCTTTAGTTTTCAGAAGACAAATAAATTTGTTTCAAAAATTTTAAATGTTAAAAATTATTTATTATTCATATCCCTGATTCTTTTATGCAAATTTGATGTCTTCTCAATGTAAAGCAAGTCGAATGACTAGTTACATTATAAATACAGACAAGAAAATATTAGTATTATTAAAGAAAGGAAAATTCATTCAGTATTCGTTTTATAGCAGATTGGCTATTTAAAATGAAAACACCGAATGTCTTTTAACAAATAACTTGACGACAAACGATATAAATCGGTTTAAATTCCCAGCTATAACTTAATATCTTAAAGGTTAAACAAGGGCAAAAACTATGTGCGATAAAGTAAAAGAAACGTACCTTTTTAATGTTTGGTATGATTATTTAATTGTGACTTTATCACCAGGTGAGTTTATGTTCTAATATTTGTATTTATTGTAACACTGTTGTTATAAAGTTTTAGTTACCATCGCTATGTGTTATTGTATCAGACATACGAATTATTTAATTTTTCTTGCAACTGTCGTGTTATCTTTGGGTATCATCAGAAGGAGCATAATGAGGATTCGAAATCACGTTGACAATGGAATAATTACTTATTTTCCTCCAACAGAATATTGTTTAGCAATAGTTTGATATACAAAAAGCATATTCATTTTTAATTACGTTTTTAAGATGTCCATGTCTAAATAAGTAAGAAGTTTATGTTATTGCATAATGTGTTAATTTCCTTATAAGGCATAATTATGTAAATTATGTATACTAATTTACTATTTAAGGTTTTACCAGATAAATGTCTGTAAAGTTTAAAGTTATTTCAATTTACAAAGTTAGACAAAATAATAAAAATTTAAAAATAGATAAGAGAAAATGTCGTATAGAGTTCTATTGATATTTTCATACTTTCAGATAATCCTCGTGTGCTGTACTCTGGTGGCAAAAAACCATTGCGATTTTTTTCCTTTTAGTAACCAACGCAAAAAATTTATTATCATCTGCAAAAAAGTGTAAGGGTCTTTTCCAAAATACTTTGGATCTCATTAATTTAAAGAAAATTCGGTTGATCCCATCATCAAAGCTTAAAATTCCTGTGATGTGAGAAAAACAAGCGTTTGTTTCTCAATTAAAGTAGAGCTTAGTAAGTTGTCAAAAATGGAAGCTCTAAAGAGGAAGTGGTTTTTTTCTACTTACCCAGTCAACATCACACCTTGGATCTATTTCATGTGGAAAATCAATTTCTTTCTATTTAAGTAGCTGTCTTCAGTTGAAAGAATCTGTTGAATGATTGTGCTTTTAACTAAACAAAAACTTAACTAGGCTTTTGGTATTTGTATTTTTGTTAAAAGTGATTTCCAAAGCTGTTACATGTCTTCTACCATATTGATATTTATACCGGGTGCTGAAGCGGCGGGCGCAACATAGGATATTCCATGCTGTTCAAGCATTATTATTTTAACTTTATGAATTTTATTTTCATCATTTATTATTGTTCAAGCATGTAAAAGATTTACTTTAAATATTTTCTTAGGTTCATTCGTTTTAATAGTTTACATGTGTTGCTTCCGCTTTCGGTGGCAACTTTGTTACACCCACAACCAGGGAGGGTGCTGCATCTTAAGAATTGCATAATACAACAGATGTTGAGAGTGGACGCACTCATTTAGCGCTCGCTCCATTATCAATAAAGTTTCACAATTAGTACAGTCCATTGTTTCATTTTATTGTGTGACCTCAGTGCATCACATAATCAGTACACATGCTAATTTTGAAATGTTTAAATATTGGTTTCCCTAATTATTTTAGCACTAAACTTTATTTAGGTTTTTTGAAAGGCATTGCAAGATGATATTACACTGAACAATTTCAGTATTTTATGATAACTCAATTAGAAGAAATTTGAAGAAACGTGTGTGGATAATACATGTTCTGCGCATAGTTCAGCAGCAACAATAAATAGGCCTGAAGATTTTCGCAATCAACTGTTTTTATTAATTACCTATAATTGTCACTACATGAAAATTTGAAAATCAATTTAAATTTTAACTATGAATTATACAACAACGGAGAAAATCTCCATAATAAAGTGGTATTATACAGGGAACAGCATGCAAAAAGTGCCCGAAATGTTTTCTGTCGACTTTCCAGAGAGACCGATACCCAATAAATTCACTGTTCAACGTTTAGTAAAAAAGTTTGAGTTTTCAGGAACTGTATTGAATAAGTGCAAGCGCGAAAATGATGCAGATGAAGAAAGAGGGCAAAAAAGATTTAATAATACAGAGTTAAGACATTTCACTTTCTGTCCACGAAAATCAAGAAGTAAGTACGCAGCGAATGCACTCCATAACAGTTTTTCGGGTTAAAAAAAAAATTCATCAACATAATTCATCAAGAATTAAGGAAGGATGATGAAGAAAACAGGGCTGATGTTTGTTTCGAGATGATCAAAAGGGCAAATGATGATAGGGAATTTCAACGAAATATTTGTTTTAGTGATAAATGCACGTTTAGGTTAAACAATGAGCCGAATGTACAGAATTGCAGGTACTGCAGTATGGAAAATGAACACCGCCTTATCGAAACGAGAACCTAGTACCTCCAAAAAGTCAACGTTTGGGCTGGAATTTAGCCAACACATTATCGGATCTTTTTTATTGAGGGAACGTTAACCGGGAAAGTTTTTTTTGCATTTATTATAAGATCGAATTGGACCCACCTTGGACAATGCCGCTCGAGAAGATCAGGTTATTTGGTTTCAAATTGCCCGGTGCACAACGCTCGTGTGGTTCGGGAGTATTTATTGGACACTTTTTAAAACCAAGTTATTGGCCCAAACCATACCATTAACTGGCCAGCCCGGTCTCCTGATTTGTCACCAAACGATATTTTTTTTGGGATAATTTAAAGTTAAAAGTTTACAAAAATAGACGTTTTGAAAATCTAGAACAGTTCAAGAACACAATTTTTGGTGAATGTGATCAGATTTCACAATGTCAGTTAAGTAATGTAAGACATGAGTTTTACAATCGTTTAGAATATTGTTTAAATGTTAATGGGGGATTGTTTGAACATCTTATTTGATATTTTATTAGATATTATTTTATTATACTAAAGTGATTCTGGTTTTGTTAGCATTTCATTTTGAATTATAAGTTAATAGCAATAAAGTTATTGATGTTCGACGTTGCTGCTGTACTATGCACATACACGCACATTTCTTTAAATATCTTTTAATTGAGTTATCAAAACCTGCTGAAATTGCTCAGTGTATATCATCTTGCAATGCCCTTCAAAAACCTAAATAAAGTTTAGTGCTAAAATAATTATGGGAGCCAATAACTTAACATTTCAGAATTAGAATGAAATTTCCTATGTTGCGTCTGCCGATTCAGCACCCGGTATACCATGGTTACTATTCTAGAACCTTTTTTAACGGCCTCAAAATTAATATCTTTTATTATTTTTAACATTTCGACTGTTCAGTAACGATTGATAAATACAACTTTCCATAAAACAAACAGGAAAATCTTCTGAAGCTTTTATGTATTGCCATGTTAGACCGATACTAAAATACCGCGTGCAAAGGATCAAAATATTTCAAATATGAAGACGTTTTATTGTTTATAGATTAAAAAGTTTGGCATTTAAAAACTGAGCATTAGGATTATTAAAGCCTGTAAGTTTTGTTTTTAAATCTAGCATTTTCTGGAATAGAAAACCAGAATATGATTGCGTAGACGATTGTATTTGGTAATATTTTTAAAACAGTCTTTGTTAAATCTTGTATTAGGTTTTAAACCATCTCATTTGTGACTTCAAAGACCAACGGTCAAAAAACCCGTTTAAACACTCTACTATTGTTATTCCTACTGCATTAAGATAATAGAAGATATCGCATATTTTAAATTCACATGACTCTAAAGCATATCTTTTAAACTGCTGTTGACACTAAAGGAATTTTAAGAAATCTACCAAACGATACGATTGGGACGACAGTCTAAAATATCCTTTAAAGATGCCATTTGTTACCGATGCGATGGTATAGTTACACCTTTCAGAAAAAGACAACAGTTTTGAACTGGAGATCGGCGCGCAAATGATTTTCCACCCAATTTTTTATTTTTAATTATAACTCGCTTACACCCACTCATGTTGACAAATAAGATTGTAATTCCCGCAGGTCACGAGATTCCCAGAGGTCAAACAATTTCCAAACCCCACAAGTCGCCAGATTTCCATAAGCCACTAAATCCCCATGATTCACGAAGTTCCCGTCTACCATGGATTACAAAAGTACTATGGGTGACATGATTTCCACAAGTCACAACATTTCCGTAGGTCAAACTGCCCAGTGTGTGGGTTCAATTCAAGCAACTCTTTGATATTTCTGATTATTTCTTCTCCTTTTCAATCGTTTTTCATGTCTAACTCAACATGTGCTTTCCCAAAACTACCTTCTTTTGCTCTAGCACGCCATCTCTCGTACGTCAAGGCCGTATCTAAGATTGATAAGCAGTGTCTAATTTTCGTTTCAGATCAACTCACCGTGACTTGTTACACATCTTGGTTCGTGACCTCCGGTAAACTACATAACGCCACCACTTTTGTGACCTAACGTGATTTGTGTCCCATTATGGTACGTAACCGATGGTAAACTACGTGACCTAGCAAGTTTCCTGATCCGATGTGCAGTCCATGCTTCACGATCCTGTATAACTTATTGTTTTTGGTTCACTTTTATACCGTTTCAGGTGAATATTACTTTTTTCTTGCCCATTTACTTGGGTCACATCGTGGCCCATTTTTATTCACGTTACGTGTCGATTTCTGTTTTGAACGCGTTTGATACAAGTAAGGTAAAACGATATAATCTTAATCTCTGAAATTTCAACAGATCTTTGGTCATCGATACTAGCTAACTACTGAACGGTAGATTCTAGAATCAGACTTGCGCCTCAGGTAACAATTCTAAAAATCATTTGTACAATTTTTAGCAAATTAGGATTACTAATCATCTTTATACTAGCTATATTAAAACAGAAGTAGACTAAAACCATTCGTTCGAAGACGATTCCGAGCTCTGGCAAATTACGTAATTAGGTACTTCTAGAAGACAACATTGCTTTTACAAGGTTTGGAAATAAACTAACAAGAATATAGGTACGGCTGAACTCCAAAACAGACTAACAGTAGCTGGAATTTCTATTATAACAACGTACTCGTTTATTGTTTATCAGTCGTGGTGCTTAAACAATTGCTTCCTGCAGCTTCTTTCTAATTCTTAAGATGGCTGAAGCGCTGAAGTCTCCTTAAAAGGCATTTTTGCTGATTTCTGAAAATTGGTAGTGACGGTGGCGTAATAAGTGTGTTATCCTAGAAAGCTATTGTAAGAACATGAAAGCATATTTCTGTTAATATTAAGTCAATAAACAGATTCTCCTGAAATGTTTGTTATTTTAACTCCAAACCTTGCATTGTATTCAAGTATATTATTCTTTTTCAAAAGTCTTTAATGTAGTCTTGAATTTTATGGAAGTTTTTAATTTATTAATATTCAAGAATTTTAAACCGAAAAAATCTCAAAAAAGATTATCTATAATCTTCCACTGTCCAAGTTTTTGACTATCAGTTACAGTAGCAATTTTAAGCTACTACAAGACGTAGAATAACGATAATAATTTAAATTCATCTAAAATTAGGCTATTCTTGGTTCTGTTTATCTGTATAAGTTACAACTACGTGCCACCTGGATAATAACCATGGAACTATGGGCAAAACATATGGATTTTGTCTTGTCTACTACTTCATAAAATTCTCTTTGTATTTTTATCCTTGCTTCTGTCAATTCAGTAACTTAAAATCCAGACCAGATTTGAACATAGTATGTGGTTCTTGTTTCTTTCCAAAGTAGAAAACAATCTTAAGTAACTGTGTATCGAAAAGGTACTGTTGTTTTGTTCAAGAATGTTCAGGATTTAGTCTCTGGTTTCACAATTGAAGGGGTTGGTGCAAGAACCGGCTATGTGAAGACAACATAGTTTTGCGAAAACACGGAAAAACTGTTTTTTGACAATATGTTTCTAACTGAGGACTACATATTTTGCAAACAGTATAACAGTTATTTTAACAAATATTTAGAAAACCTAGATTTATAAATACTACAGAAAATAATTTTTCAAAATTGCACATAGCTGGTTATTGCAACCAACATCTGGAAAACTGGTAGCAAAGTAAATACTAATAATATAAAGGATTAAGACAAAGAGTTTAGAGATATTATTTATTGTCATAAAGCAAATAACGACGATAGCAAAGAAATAAAACAACATAAAAGTTGCCTAGCACAAAACAAAAACAAAATATTGCATAAACTATTATATAAGGTATTGGAACCTGGCTGCAACTCGGTAAACAATTCATAGCAATTTTCTTTGCATTGACACCTAGGTCCTTGTCTTTTTTCAGGTATTACATTGCCTGCACTGTTTATATATTGTTTCCCACTATTTCTGTTAACTTTCCTTTGATTTCTAACCCATCTTTCTGGATTTCGCATACGCTTCTTTCCTTTTTCTAATATTGGTTGAACTTCGTTATTATCTTGCAAATTAACTCACTTTGCACCGACTTAGGTTAAACGTCAAATTTGTAGGTTATGTTTTACCAAGACTGGTGGCAAGTAACGGTCAAGTGACAAATATAGCCGATTCTTGCCTCCGAACAAATTTGCTCATGTTTGTGATATGCAACTGTGTTTGGAGCAAGAACATTTACAACAACGTTTCTATGAGAGATGCATGGACAATTATTGCACCAAACGATGAGGAATATCGACAAGTATAGGTTTTTGATGCTAAGTCATTTTCTCCAAAAATGGCGTCTAGCCGGTTCTTGCACCAAACCCTTCAATTTGAACTACAATCTTCATTTACTATTTGTTGTAAATCATAGAAGAAGATTTTTTTAGTTTTATCTCAGCTTCCAATTGCAAGTTATCGTAGAATGCAGAAGACTCTATAGACGGTACAGTTACAAAAGTTCATAAAGCTTCAATAGTTTCAAAGTACAGAAGGCTTCAAAGTTATCTTTGTAGTAAAGAATCCTTATACACACTAAAATAATATTTAAAAATGTTAAATGCAATCCTTATTACTTTTACGTTTGACTCAAAATACATCTTGAAAATTGTAGTAAATCAGTAGATCTCTTTAATACACTATTAAAGTATACTGTCCAAGCATCTAAAATAATATTCAATTGCTAGGCCAAACCTGGAATCTGCATTCTTACGTTTTTCAAAGATACAGCATGTCTAAATAATTCTAAGAGTAATCTCTACGTATGATTTAATAAATCAAGTCTCAATTATAAATTCATCTGCGCAGCTTTCCTTTTCTTTTTCCTCTTTGTATCTAGGTAAAACAAAAAAAGATGTAAAAACCTTCCTTAAGACAGTTCTAGGTTGAGGTGCATTAGTCGGTGGCAAACACTAAAATTCGTCAATCATGGTAATGCCTAGCTAGTACAGGGATTGCCGGCAAATAGTGGAACAGTCAGAATGGTTCAGCGTCTGACTAAGAATTTCAGTTATTCCTAGTAATAGCTGGTTTATTTCAGGCAAATTCTGGAACTGTCCAAACGAATCAGTTACATTGTTTGTCTAATTCAGTCATTCCCTGTAATAACTAATTCAATTATTCTCCTGTTTGTTTATTGTGCTTAATGTTAAAATAGCTATGTCACAACATTCTGTGTCGTTTTATAGGAAAATCGACAATTATTACTCGAAATCAAATAAAAAGAAGCTCTGGACAGCCGCGGAATTAAAGGAAGTAACTGAATTTTTATTAATATTTAGATATAACCTCTAAATCAACTACCATACAGGAATGGTTCAATGTCCGTCATCCGGTGGCAGTGGGTGGCGTAATTTCAAAAGTTATCCAAAATATCCTAGAATTATGAATGGAAATAGTGTATATTAAAATTACGTAACTATTTCCAACTCAATGGATTGCTGCAGATATCTTGTTGACAAAGCAAACTGAGGGAAAGAAAACCCGTAGACAGTAGCATTGTTATCTTTGTATGATGTATTAAAAATTGCAGGTAGTCAAATTGTAATTAAAAAACAAAAACATTGTGAAGATAATCATGTCTTCATTGTTTGCTATAAAGACTTATTTAACGTCTTGCATGAAGCTCACATTACTGTAGGTCATGGTGGTAGAGATAAAATGATCCACGCGTTACAAACGAAATATGATGTTTGGAGATGTTGAAAAACTTATTGAGACATGTGAATTCTGCCAAAAGAAAAGAAATAAGAGCCATGTCAATTTGACAATAAAATCGATTATTTCCACAAACTTTATCTCTAGAGCACAGGTGGACTTGATGGATTTTCAGTCGTGTCCAGACAATAATTACATATGATCATTGAACTACCAGGACCACCTAACAAACTTTTTATTCTTGCGTCCTTTCAAATCAAAAATTTGCAGATGAAGTTGCAAAGGAATTGCTCAAAATATGTATTTTTGGAAGTTAGAGCGCCTAGCATACTTCAAAGCTATAATGGGCACAAATTCACCAATTTAGTGATTTCTGAATTTTAGTCAAAATGTAACCCACGTTAGAAATTCTTCACGGTCGTCCAAGGCATCCTCAATCATAGAGAAGTATCGAAAAAAGCAATCAGGATGTGGAAAATATGTTAAGAGCTTGGATGCATCGCCACAACTAGACTAATTGGTCTTTAGGGTGTTGTTTTGTCCAGTTCCAGAAAAATAGTTCTTACTATAAAGTTATTGGACGTACGTCATACAAGGCTTTATTCGGAGTAGACCACAAAATAGGACTTTCTTTGGAAAACCTCCGTAGAGATTGTTTGCTGAAAATACCGCATGAGGAAATTAAAAATCTATAAGAGATAGATTCGAATAATGGCGTTAAAATTGAAGTTCTGCGTAAAAATCTAAAAAGGTGAAATACTAAAAGAACTATTCACACCAAGAAAAACTTGTTATAAATCCCGTTTTAAAAATAACGTAGGAGAAGCAAATATCCAAGGCTAATTAGATATGTGTATAACATGTCCTGAAAGTGGATCCAAATGTATGTTATGTCGGAATAAAACGTCACTCGGAGACAATGGAAGTGGCGCAAGTCAAATACGGCAAAAAAACTGTCACGTTTGGAAATTGGCTCATGTGTTCTTTTACCTGAAAAAATTGATAGGGGTCCTTCTGATATGCAAAATCTGATATGCGTTGTTATTGTTTACGTAAATGGTGTATATCAAGTAGGATGTTCAGGTGGACGCACTAAATTTTGATTCAACCGAACAGATTTAATACGTGGCAACGAACAATTTCTTACTGTAGATAATGTCCCCCAGAACTTTCTATCTAAACGTGAAGCCGTGCAGTCTGCATCAGTGGCTGTGGGGAAGGGGGTAAGAATATTTTAAATGTTCGTGTAAACCCGCAATCAAACAATGCTTGTCTAATAGATGTGTCTGTTACAAAAAGAAAATGCTTTGTAATTCAAAATGCCGCAAAAGTGCAATTTTCTCCAGCAAGTAGCAGTTTTTGAAGAACAATTTATTACCTACACGATTCATATATTTGTTTGTATTTTATTTTTGTACTTTGATATATTTTTATAATAAAGAACAGTAAGAAAATATATCAAAATAACTAACATGTAGAATATTACAAAATGTTATTGTTACCTAAATAACTTATTACGGGGAATGACTGAATTAGGCAAACAACGTATTTGAGGCTCTTTCGGGCAATACCAGTGTTTGCCTCAAAATAAACCAGTTATTACTGGAAAACGCTGAAATCTTCAGTCAAACGCTGAACCATTGTGACTTTTCCACTGTTTGCCGGCAATCCCTGTACTAGCTAGGCATTACCGTTCAGTATTTGCCGCCGACACATACATTAAACTGAGATTCATTACAAGACTAGAAACGACTATAGCTCGCTAATGGTGTTTTTGATGTAAAACTGAAACCGTGTTGTGGTTTTTGTTAGATAAGCAAATTTTAGCTAACTTTACATTTTACGAAAAAAAGGCATTCATTAACAAAGCAAAGCAACAAGGCAGGAATACAAAGGCAGATGCTTATGTTAGAAATCCAATCCCTACAAATATTTTCTCTTGATATTTTTTGTTTTCCCCTTACCTTTTCATAACTATTTTTAAAGGCCGTTTTACATCTTTCTAAATTTGGAAATAAATTTAGAACATAATTTAGTTAAATTTACTACTATTTTTCACTAAATTCCAAATAGTGTTCTACAGCAAAATTTACAACTAAGTTTAGAAAAAAAATTTTGGAACATGTTCTATTTCTGAAGCTAAATCGACGCACAAAATGTGCACAGTCTTGTACGAGGATAATTTGAAAACTTCTCTGAATGATCTATACGTTGCGTATAGGTATGGAAATTTTCCATTAAAAAACTTTTTTTTTTGACCGTCCAGAGTAGGAGTAGTCTCTTTTTACTCCTCCCAACGTGAGCTCTCAAGAAAACTATAAAAACCCCCAAACATTTTAGGGCCTATACCGAACTTAAGCCTCCATCACCATATGCCGGAGACAAAACAGTAGTCGAGACAGTGAGCAGAAGCTGGTTGTTCAGCTCCGAAGAAGCCGGTTTCCTCAGCTGGTAAGATCATGGTGTCCGTATTCTGGAACTCGAGCGGAATACTTTTGATTGATTACTGGCTTTGTGAATGTCTGTTTTATTCTAAAATTTATGTAAAATTTACAGCAATGTAAAACGTGCTACTAAATAAAATTTTGACTAAATTTAATTTTGAAATTAGTAGATTTTGCTATATGAGACTATTCGGAATTTAGTGAAAAATTTAGTACTAAATTATGTTCTAAATTTATTTCCAAATTTAGATAGATGTAAAACGACCTTTAATTCTCAATATATTTATTTCTGTAATTTAACAGTGAAAATAAAATATCAACTTTATTCTGCTTCAAGTGGGCACTTGAGTCAAATACAGGTTTACAACTAAAGTTTAACTGCGATATTTTTATATTAGTGATAATAATAATCGCCGTAGACCGTCAAACAATAAGAACATCCTGCATATTTATTATTAAGTGACTGACTCAGTATAGAATAACGGAAGAAAGAAAATGTGTGAGCCTTCAATATTTCGGAATGATACGGTAGTTGGTGTGCTAGTACCAAGTAAGACTAAAACTAGTTGTCTTTAGATTATAGTAAGTTAATAATATTTTAATATTTTGTAGTTTCAACAGGCATTGTTATGCACGGATACACAAATCAGATCTATCTGGCATTATGCGTGGTTTTTTTAATGACTTTAATCTTGAACATTAAGCATATCATACGATTGTGGAAATTCCTTTTTAATAAAAATACACCACCACCAGATTACGACACTGATTATGCAGATGCTGAACCAACACAACATGACAGTGACGATAAAGATAGTTGTTATGACGAAAGTAGTGGTGATCACCATCATGACGATGATAGTAATTAATTAATGAACATATCTATAGTATTTTTAGTTTTACTATTTTAATGTGTAGTAGTAGTAGTTTGGTTAGTGTTTGTTTTTAAATGATTCACAGAATTAATTTAAAAACAAAATTTAATAACCATCAATATATGTAATTTTTAAGAACTTGAATTGGTAATAAAAACCTGATTGTGTAGGTTAGATTAATTTTACACCTGAAAAAGCTTAAAATAGCAATCATCTCCATCTTTAAGAATGTCGTGTGAACTGAAACTTCAAAAACAACCAAAACAAATGTCTAAACCCAGTGGGTAGGTTATCTAGGTAATTAATAAACGGACCACTTTCAAAGCTATCCATCCTTCTTAAATCTCGAACGTGTCAAAAAGACACTGTATTAGTTAAAGTGGTTGAAAAAAGGCCCGTATCCTTAGGAGAGTTCAGGATTTTTATCTATACCCTTATTATCTCACTCTGACTTAATATGTAATACAGTCAAATTAGGGCAAAAGGGAGGTATCCCGGAAAATTTCACAAAAGTTTTGATATTTTGTAGAGTTGTTAGGGAAGACCCCCTAAAGTACGAAACATAATTATTCCCCTCTTTTTTGGAGAGCTCGCGTAGTTAGAGGGAAAAATCTGTCAATTTTCTCCCCTTTTTTCAGTTTTTTGTAAATATCTCGGAAAATATCGATCTTAACAAAAGATATATTCTCTACACACCCAAATTAGACAAGATTTACTACAAAATCGATTTTGTTTATTTTTTTCTAGCGATGATTGTTCTCGAGATAATTGAATTTTAAATTTGAGATGTTTTAGGGACTGGTACAAAAGACTGTCCTCGTACACTCGCTACCCTTTAAATCTGTGTCTATAGAACTTGATTCTGGATATTCAGAATTTTGATTATGGTTCCAATTTTGAAGGGGGGGTGGTACTTTAGATACTTTAGGCATTGTACTATATTTCTTGTTTCCCTTCTTCAGATACAACAAATTAGCATGTAAAATGTTACTAGATAAAAAAATTAGATGATTTTTCCGACGAAACAAGACAGTATCATTTTAAATTGTTGTATCTGAAGAAGGGAAACAAGAAATACAGTAAAATCTTTAAAGAAACCAAAAGTACCATCTCCCGCTTTAAAATTGGAATTATATTCAAAATCCTGAATACCTAGATAATACAATATTATTCAGAATAAGATTCCACGGTCACAGCTTTAAAGGGTAGCGAGTGTACGAAGACAGCCTCTTGTATCAGTTCCTAAAACACCTAAAATCTCAAACTCAGTTATCTCGAAAACAGTAATCGCTAGAAAAAAAATAAGTTGAGTAGACTTTGTATGAAATCTTGTTTACTTTAATTTTGTTCAGAGTGTATTTGTTTGCTAAGATCGATATGTTTCGAGATATTTACAAAATACTGAAAAAAAGGGAAAAAACTGAGAGATACTTCCCTCTAACTACGCAAGCCCACCAAAAAAAGGGAGATAATTATGTTTCATACTTCAGGGGACCTTCCCCAACAACTCTATAAAATATCAAAACTTTTGTGAACTTTTTCGGGAAAACTCCTAATTTGTCTGTACTAGTGTCTAACTGGAAGATCATATGTCATAATGCGTGACAGTGCTTCGTTATTAACTCTGTCGATAGCTCGGATAGTAAATTATCTGTCACTTTTTTTGAAATATTCTATAAGATTTTATGTCTCTGCAGTGAGTTTTTTTCTCAGTTCTTTGTATACTACTGCCTAAATAATGTTCTAATCTTCTGCTTTGTTATCTCATGTGTAAACACATGGTCCAGTTGAAATTAAAATCCAGCTAGGCGACCAGCTTCCTGCTTTATGCCGTATTAATTTTTTTCTGTTGTTTACACCAAATTCGTTTAACCTGTGAATAAGAAATCTTAAAGCTCTTAGCACGCCGTGGCCCTAATAGTTGCTACAAACAGGCTAGTATTGTACTATGTTGTCTGTAATTGAAATACTGAGAACAAATGTTCTACGTTTAGGTTTACTAATCTAATACCAACTTTCCAGTCCTGCCTCCTGTGCTGTCTTAGAACCATTTCAACGAAAGATTAATTCATCTTCTTTAATGGACTAAAACTAGAAATGTTGTATACTTTCGATTATCCTAACTACCACCAAATTATATGATTTTCTTGACTTCTGTTAGTGTCGTTAACATTTTTTGAACATTCATTTCTGGATTTTTGTTTTTTGAGAAGATCTTTAGAACTTTCTTTTCACTGCTGTTACACGAGTAAAATTGAATTCAAATTTGAGCAAAGCCAGTAGATTTTGTTTTATTAGCTGATTAAAGAAAAGTGGAAAGAAACCTTGCAGTTAGCTGCAGTTAATTTTCAAAGTTTAGAAAAATCTTCAAACGGCAAGGAGACTCGTGAGTATTTTGTTTAGCTGTCTTGAGATTTGATAAAGCATTTTTAGTTATATCATTAGAAGCAGACATATTGAAACCGATTTTGGGAAACTAAAATCTAACCATCATTAAAAAGTATTTGTGATTGAGTACGAAAACACCCATCTCTATCATTCTTGAAAAGTTAATTCTGAAATCTTTGAGCAAATACACTTAAAATAAGTAACTTAGTTGTTAAAAATCAAAACAAATAGAAAAGTATCCCTAAAGTGAGTAGTTCTGGATAACAAGCAGAGCCTTGAAAATAAGTTCTAAGAACAAAATCGCAACGAAACTGTTTCGTATCAACTGATTATCGCTTGAAGCATCAGCGGTTTAAAAAAACTCTAAAACAGTTCTTCTTCTTTCCAAGAATGAATACATACACGCTCAATTCCTTCTACTTTCCTATCCATAAAGTATTTGGTTATTCCTGCAATTCATCAAATAATTAAAAGGGTTATTACCTCTACTAATATGCACTTTTGATTTAAAATTTAAAATCTTTAAAGTAGAATAGAAGTGAACATACTCGTATAAAGAGACCATGTATGTATGAAGTTGGATAGATATTAGATCAGCAATTAAAAAAATTATTCTATTTGGTTTTGCGTCGAAATTTAACTTGAACTGCTCCAGAGTAGATGATGAATGAGTTTTACCACAAATAATTACTCCGTACACCGACTGAAATTGCTTGTACCATCCAGGTAGATCAATGTATAGCAGAGTTCTGAGGTCATCAGTTGAAGATACCGCTTAATCGGGTTTAATATCTCACTATATTCACTAATCGCTAATTATGTCACTATCAGGAAGAAAAATAGATCAGCAGATAAATTTAGGAGGACTGGCATTAGACTTAGAAAGACTTGTCCCTCCAAGAAGTGAAGTGAAATCTTAATTAAATTGGTAAAGATTCTGGGCGTACTAGATAAAAGTTGTATTGGATACAGAGCTACTCCCAAAAGATTTCGCATGTTGAAGGTACACGCTCCCATCTAACCTTAGAGTGATTTGCTATCTACAAATTTAAAAATTATAAGTTTTGATTAGTTTATTTTCTTCACATTTGTGTTTTATAATTATAAGTACCAATACGAATACAAATATAAAGAGCTATTAAGAACTTTGTGCTTTTTCTGAATACTTCCATAATGAAAAACTCAAAGGGATGGTGTTGAAATTCATCTAAAACATCTATAATGTGTACAAAAAAGATAATAAAATATCATCTACGATTTAGACAATTAGAATATGCACAAGAATATATTTGTATAGTCTTCCCGGAAAAAGAAAGTGTCAGTTTCACATATTCTTCAAACTTGCTGCCTGAGTCATGAATTATGACACCTCTCTTTAAATAAATCATTCTGCAAAGCTATTCAGGTATACTTGTATGAGGTAGTACTACTTATAGTAAGATCTACATGCTTTAAAAGAACTCAAGGAAATAAATTGAAATTCTTGAGAAACTGGAAAATAAAGAATGGAAGCAAAAGTAACAAATACACGGGAATAAAAAGGCAGCAAAATAAGAGGCTTTTGTGATATTAAATAGCAATGGAGTGAAAAACACAATATTCAGTTCAATGAAGAAAATCGAACAAAACATAAATGAAATCAGATAAGGTAAATAGCATAACAAGTGATTTGAAAAAGAAAGACTTTCACTCAAGTAAAAGAAAAATGTATTTTCTAAGAGTTCAGTCTACTCTTGTAAGAAAGAACACACAACGTGTTATACAAACAGGCACTTAGGAGAAATTATGCAATAGAAGGTATTCATAAAAGACTACTTCAGGCGCTATGAGTCAAGATAACAAAAGCTAGACGCAAGTAAGCTGAGTGTTCACAAAAACTGTAACGTAGGAAAAATTTAAAACTAAAAGCAAAAGTTAATTTTCTGTTACTACAAGACGCTCTGTATACAGAACAATATTCACATTTACAAATCAACAACCCCTTTAAATTGCTTGTAACGCTGATTTTCAAATTCTCAAAACAAAATTATAAATATTAAAGACTTTCCTATAAAAATTTGCAGACTAAAAGCTTCTTTCGAAAACTGTATCCAATGAAATTCTATTTTTTCTAAGCGATAAACAACCAGGTGAATATCTTTCGTAGACAATTTATTAAATTTTATTTTATGGTTACACCTAACATATGAAACGATTGAATACAGCTGTAGGTACTATTTAACAGAACCGAGAGATAGAAAATAAGAAATCTGACATTTCCCCAATTTTGTGTTTTGTGAAAATGCCACCAATAACGTCCTATCTTCCAGTAATAGCATTAGGATCGATGTTGTGTTACATTCTACTTTCATACTTGTTTGCTGGTAACTATAACCTTCAAAGATTAGCCAGTTTAATTTAATTTAATTAGTGTACTTTATATATTTTAGTTGAAATGGAGAAGAAACATCGTCCCCTACTTCTGACTGCAGAACATAGACAAAATGATAGAAAAAAACTACAATTTAATGAAACAGTTGTCACATTATGGTATGTGACTACAACAAAATTTGAAAAGATATGTGCGGAGATTTATAACCTTTTTCCGTATTATTTGCTACAGTCATATTACAGAAATGTTTCTCAATTTGGACAAAATATATTAAGTGGTTTTGGCCATGGTTTTAGCTTTACTTTAATGTGGTGTTTCATTTTTATTATATGGATATCTTCAATAGTAATGGTTTTTAAATAATCATTAACAGCATATAATATTTTTAAAATCCCATGACTTGTATTTTTTATACATACTCGTATACTACTTTTAACGATTTAATGATAAACAAAATATTTGTTTGTTTGTTCTTTAGTTAACACCACTGTAGATGAGATGGGGACTTTACTTATAATTAGAATAAATGCTAACTAATGTTTTTAATAGAAATTAATTAATAATATTAACGCATACTAACTTATAACAAGTTATTCTAACTAAACACCAAAATAAATTTATTGTAGCCAAAATTTAATAAACCTAGGTTCTGGATGCTATTAATATTTTGGATTTTACAATAAAACTACTTTATAGAAATATTGTGTCATTTGGAGTAAAGCGAACTTAGTTTATGTATTATACAGGGTGTTTGGTTCACCGCCGTTCACCGGTGGTAAAAGACATGGTTTGAAACTTATTTAACCTAATATACTATTATACAAAGTGTCACGGTTTTTGAGATATTAGCATCTTTCATAACATCACCCAATTGGACGTATTTCCCCATTTAAATGTGAACACCGCACTACTGGAAACTTTTAATTTAAAGGTAATGATAATTTTATAATCTTTCATAGCTACTCTATCAATTTTAGTCATTTCCATCTACTCCTACAAGTGATTAAACAAATGAGACCCGGAGAAACTTAAAAAAAATTATGACTCTAAAATTTAACTTTTGCTTTATAAGGGTATAAAAGAGAAAAACCGAATGGGTAATTATGTTCAAACATTTTTAAAAACATCCTTGTTCTTTGCCCTTTAAAATAACATATCACACTTTTAACCACCTGCTGATTCTTAGGACTAACAGGCGACTTGATTTCAAAGAAACCGTTTGGCCGCACAAAAGCAAACACTTGATAACACGTTATTAGTTGTAGGTTTGGCTTCATAACCACTGATGGTGTTGAATTTAGCATTTTCAACCGCTAATATTGTGATTTTTGCGTGTTGCAGGTCCGTATCAGTTTGCGTTGAACTTCACGTTTTATTACAAGCGTTTATTGGACTATTAAAAAGCATTGAATCTACATTGAATTACACTTGTTTGATTGGACTATTAAACAGTGATGGTCCCCAGACATAATAACCCGTTTTGCCCTATCCATCTTTTGGGAAAGTTGGCATTTAAAAAGTGGTTTTAGTAAACCGATTTTTTAACAAAGTATGGGAGTTTGGGATCCGGTTACAAATAGCAGAGTTTTGGTAAACAAGACAAGAGTTGCTTCGGCCATGACCAAGTTTATGGTTATCATTATCATAGTGAACATTATTCAATCTAATTCTAAATGCACGCCTCTGCAATTCAATTTGGGTAGGTCTACCTCAAATATTTTTTTTTGCAACCGTCAGTCTGTTACTTTATTGAACCACTAGTTGTCCTACTTTACCGCTAGGTGACAGACCCCTGCCCATTTTCATTAGAAAGTTGCTCATTGTGCTACATCGTTTAGTGACAATTAGTGATATTTCTTTTCTTGTATTGAATATTCTATCTCCTAACCTTAGGTTCACAATTATTATTTCTATCGTCTTTGTTCTTGGTTTTAGTCTTTCGACTGTTGATTCTTTGTTATTATCTTATTTGTTTCAGAAATCTAACTCCCAAGTCCTACCACCAATGTGCTGACATTGTTAATTTCAATTTTATCTACAGGGTTTTCTTATATAATTTTTGTTCTACACTGAAGCTGACCACTATATTTTTGCCTTATAAGATTTTCTCTTTTCTAATCTATTAACACGTTTGCGGTTAAGACGGCTACAACCGTCATTTTACTGTACCTATTTCAGAAAATGACGGTTTTGCCGTCAGCTACTTTAAAGACGGCCATAGCTGTTCTAAAACATGAACACGCATAGTATAGGAACACTAGATGTTATGAATGTATGAAATAGTCTTTTCGATACTGTCCCATATAAGACACTATTTTTCTCTTGCCAAACATCACTGTGGCTGTCTATACCAAACTACATTAAGACGTTTCTTTATGGGATTTTGTACAGTTCACAATAGAGTGTTCATTTTAAAGCATCAAAGCAGTAAGCTATGAATATCGATCTATAGACTCATATTTTTATAATTGCTTAAAGTAACTGTATAGGCAATGTATTTCTTATTTATTATGAGATTATTCGTATGTATTGCAATCTTCTTTTTATTGAAAAGCCTCTTTTAAGGTTAGGGGACTCGATTTTCTCAAGGCTTTATGCGAGACTTATCCAGAATTTTAATAGTTGTAAAGTATTGAGAAATTAAAACAATCCTTTATTGCCTAAAATGCAAAATTTCGATGTGGAAACCGAAAAATGTTTTACTAAACTTAACACTGAGGTTAGTGGTAATAAATGGTATTATTCTAAAAATAAACTTGAAATTCCTAGTAAACAATTTAAGAACTGGCAGCAATTCAGACAAAAAGGCCCTGGAGTTAAGTTATACGATGAATATACCGCTCCCTCAACCCCCCCAAATTCATGGGTTGTATCACAACGTGGACTAACATCGTCCAAATGGAAAGCAGCTATTAATATGACTGACAATGTAGTTAACTTAAGAGGAATACCGGGAAGGTTCCAGACGGTCCCCAGTGTAGATATTGCACTGAAAAGAAAACTTTGGCCCACTTCTTGGAATCATCCCCTTTTGGTAGTCTACTTATAATTAATCGCCACATCATAAGACATTTAATTGCCCCTGAATTATGTAAAAATGAAAATTATGAGATCCACGAAAAGCTAACTTGCACTGCTCAAAATAGGTTAATAGGTTATTAATCAGAACTAGGGACACTATTTCAAAATCTTTTGTTTTTTATCAAGGTATTATCTGTAGAAACGCTTAAATTGTTTGTTCAAAACCTTTTAAATTATGTTTACAAAATCAGTCAAAATGATATTGTGTATCAATATAATATCTTATTTTTACATTGCCAATTTAAATATAACTGAAATATCTAAAGAAATTCCCAAGATACCAAATGTGTAAATTTGGATGCACCTCAAATTATTGTATTGTCTGCGAACGTGTAAAGTGTCATTTCCGCACTTACCATTAGACGTTAATCGTTAATGTGTGCTTAGTTAAGTATCGATGCGTCTGTTGCAATGTGTCTTTACGTTTGAAACAGTAGGATGTATCTTTAATAATTATTTCAGGGCTCTGCACTCTACCATTTTGAAAAAGAAAAACAAATTGTTACATTCATTTGATGCTGTTGTTCGTTCTCTTTTATCGTGTACTATTAAACTCAAATTCTACCCATGCATGTTTCTCCCATATCTCGTTTACCTAATTTTAGAGTATTGTCTCCTAAGATTGATACATAATGTGTTTTCTAATATTTATTCAATGTCTTCATAGCATTCTTCAACATCTTCCTCTATGGGTATCTAAGGTAGATTTGGATAACGTTCAAGTATACCTACAGGTATAATACTTACGTGACCTTAATACAACTTTGTTATCTATTATTACTGATTATTCTACGCCACCATATCTTCTTTATTATGCAGCTAATTCTCAGATTTCAGTTTCAAGAATCCTTCTTCTTTTTCACTTTCGTCACTCAATTTAATAATTTCTCCATTAAGATTGTTCAATTCTCCTAACTAGAACCACTTCAGTGCATTTTCGACATTTTGAAACTGTGTTTTAAAAAATATATTATATTCATTCTATACAATATTTGCTTTTAACAGTTCTCAAGTGTTTAAATACTGTGAAAGCGTTTGCAAAATGTAAGTAAAACAATAACATTCAACTTTTTCAAAATCGGAAAACTATGGCTTAGAATAAAAAATCTATTGGTTAAATCATCTGTTACGTTTTGTGTACTAAAATCGGCGAACCAATGCAGTGATCACGTGAAACTCGCATGGACAGTATGCGCTAGTACGCATCTGAGTCGACGTTCAATTTACACTAGCTAATTTGAATAAAATACCTATCAAATTTAAAATAAGTAGTGTTTAGGTATTCACATTAAAGTTTATAATACAAAAACAAAATTTACAAACAAAATAACCACACGAAGTAAAACGGAAGCACGGAGGTTTTAGGTTATGTTGGTTTTTGTATATATCGATATATAATAATGCACTGCTTGGTGGATGTTCACACTTTCGTGCGTGAAACCAGCTTCAAGCACGTGTTTTTCAGCCAATTGAAAAAGAGCTGGCATTGATCACGTACTGATCACGCACTTTTATTACTGCATTGGTTCGCCGATTTTAGTGTAGTATGGTGGTTTAGTTCTAAAATACTTTAAAAGTTTAGGAAAAAACAAGGCACGTAACCTAGGCCTATCCAACGTTGAGTATACTTACCTTACTACCCAGCTGAAAATACGTTTTGAAGTAGGTACTATAATATCATATGCATTTTATTGCCCACCTGTATTATATTGTATATAGTAATAGGCTCATCCAATAATAATAGAGTAGTTATGTGTCCTGAGGAGCTTCTGGGATGTTAAGTTCAATAACTTATGGGTTTTTTTCATTGCATGACAATTGTCGCGTATATTCATTTGTCTGGGATTTATTTACCACAATGTCTTTTACGGGTAATAGTAAGCAGCCTATTGTTTCAACTTTAAGCTAGAGGCCTCTCGAATGCCAGAACAGAAAGTAGTGAAAGATTGGAAGAAAGCACGTAGTTAATGACAACGAACACATTTTTACAAGCAGAGCAGTCTATAACTTCAAAAGCAGTGTGCGATCACAACGACATCGACTAATGTATCTTGGATCTAGATACAGAAGGTTTAAGATCTATAATAGATATTGTAGCTAATAATAAAACGAAAAACTTGAAGACAGAAAATACTGGAAAGCGTAGAGGTATAGAATGTGGATTAAACACGAATTATCTGGCTAGATCTCAATTGTTAATAACATTCATTTCTAACGAAAAAAAAGAATGAAAAAGAAGGCGGAAGGAAAAACAGACAAGATATAAATTAAATGGATTGCACGATGAAGACATAAAAACAGTTAATCAAAAATGATTAGACAAAAGATGAAATACCTTCATGTAATGCGACCAATGTAAGTAGGCGTAGAAGACGCACTGGGTAAGGTAATAAAAAAAAAGACAAATAAGAACCTTATCTCCTTTCTTCGATCTAACTAAGGCCTATACAAGATGCTTCCGGTTTATATAGTCAAACATCGGGAGGTGATAGAACATTGAAAAGTAAGTATACTTTGCTGAATAAACTTACATTCAAACGCGCTTAGTTCTCGAAATACAGGATGTTAAAGTTTTCCTAAAAATCCCTTGTTTCTTTACTATTTCAAATACAACATATACTATTGAGCTGAAATTTCTTGTATGGTTTCTACTATGGGAAATTCATCTTTCTACAGTTTTTGTAGTTGATACCCTTCAAAATGGATGGAGATGCAGAGAGGGGTATTCATACTTTTGCAAAACAGGTATGCTACGCCACTGAAAAACTAACTGATTCTAATTTTATTGTATTCTACACTTAATTTACCAAACAAGGCTACTGTGGTATTTTTTGCGTATAATACACTGCTAGTAATTTAAATCTTTTGAAACTCCTGCAACTTATTGTTTAATGTAGAGATTTTTAACATTTCGAATAATTGGCAAAATAGCTGGAATATTACGCAGTATTTTTGATGTGGGGCTTATGAGATGTGTGCTACCTTACATGTTGTTAAAAGTTACAACCTTATCAGTAATGGAGATTTGGAGAGGGAATGTGTCCTTTAATACCCTGTATCTTAAAAACTAAGCGTTTTTGCATATAAGTCTATTCAGCAAAAAGCACTTATTCTTCAATGTTGTATTACTCCCGATGTTTGACAATATAAACCATAAACACCCTGTATATACGTTTTTACGCACAAGCTACGACAAATGTCAATTCCGACAGGAAAATAATAAAAACAAAAATTAAGAACAAATTCTTAACATTCTTCACTTGACATTTCATCTAGAATGTTTAGACTCAACATAGTTACCAATTGTAGAATTAGAAAATCATTACTACATTATTAAAACAAATCTAGTAAGATAAATTTGTTGGTCTCAGAGGATATAATAAAATGGGCACCAGCAGAAAAGAAGAGAGGAGCAGACGAAAGGCTTTATGGACAAATATAAATGAGAAAGCGATGTCCGCAGAAGAACTGAAAGCAAAACATTGGAATGATCAGGTCATACGGAGACTAGGAATGGATAATTGGTCTATTATGAAATCAAGCAGTTTTATAGTAGAAAGATTACGTAGCTTTTCTTTGAACCAATTCTACCTATCTCAGTAGCTTACTAAACGATCTGATCAATGAGATCACGCAGTATACGAGGTATGTGAGAAAAGTAATGAGACTGATTTCATACTAACCAAAGCTTTTATTTTTTTCAAACAACAATGTTATACCCTTCAAAGTAGTTCCCTTGGGCAGCTATACACCGGCGGAGTCGTTGTTCCCACTCTTGGTAGCAGCGCTGGAAGTCTTCAACTGGTATGGCTTTTAAGTGGTCGGTCACAGTCTTTTGAATATTCTCCAGAGTTCCAAAATAACGTCCTTTTAGGACATGTTTCAATTTCGGGAAAAGGAAAAAGTCACATGGACTCAAATCAGGTGAATAGGGGGGATGAGGAACAACAGTAATGCGTTTTGAGGTCAAAAATTCACTGATGGAAATTGCTGTGTGACACGGAGCATTGTCATGATGTCTGTCAAAATTTGATGCACGGTGAAAGTGTTTAAATTTAACTGTTCACTCATCGTCCTTATCGTTAAACGACGGTCTGATCTCACAAGAGCCCTCACACGTTCAACGTTTTCGTCAGTTTTTGAAGTTGAAGGTCTCCCTGAGCGAGGTTCATCTTCAACGTGTTCTCGGCCGTCCAAAAATGATTTGTGCCAGCGGAAAACTTGTGCTCTTGATAAGCACTGTTCCCCATAGACCTGTTTCAACTTTTTAAAAGTCACACTCGCGGATTCATCAAGTTTAACACAAAACTTTATTGCACAACGTTGCTCTAAATTCCGATACTCCATTTCTGTAACACACAACAAAAACACAACTTCACTGATGGCGCTGTCAAAAATAATGTGTTAGCTGTACGGAGTTGTAACTCGGACTGAGGAAGTGGAAGCGATAAACAAACCGGTTTAGTACAGGCCGGTAGACACAACGTTGCCAGATCTCCCGCAGTGTTGCCAGTCTCATTACTTTTCTCACACACCTCGTATATAGTGGAATAGCGTAAGTACTGCAAGACTTTTCTGGGAAAACTCATGTATAGAGTAGTGCACTGAGATTTATTGCAAATATCTAAGCAAAAAAAAATGGAAAAAGTTGCGAAATAAACAAAAATACCAAAAAGTAGTTGAAATTTTGAATGCTTTAATATATGACGCCTCGCGACAGCAAGAAACATATCATGAAGAATATCATTCAGAGAATTCGACTGCGGGAGGGGGAACAATATGTTAAGAAATTCATGAAACAATACCTAATATTGGTATACCACAACTTTTAACAGATGGGTTAAATTGGGAACGCTTTTGCACATTAAAATAATCTTCCATCTGAGAATTTTCTGAACACAGTGGGTCGTTCTCACGTTCATAAATTCAAAATTGCCTTTCAGTGTGTAGCATACATAAATCTTATAGTTTTAGTAAATTGGATTGTAACATCTTGACAGCTATCAATTTTAATAGTTAAGGGTTGAAACTGTTAGCTGTTTAATACTTCAAAAGGTAAAGGCATCGCCACCGTTTGATTTTAATAAACTTTGTTGGGGTCAATTAAATTAGAAAGTTAATTAAATACCTATCTCTAGTAAAAACTGGTTAAGTGGTAAAGCACGTACTTAATTTAGAAGGGGAAGAAGAACTAGAGAGAAATACCATCACTATAGTAAATTAATTTTCTTATAAAGTTATAACGCTTAATAAGTTTGCCTTGTCAGACTGAAAGGACTATGAGAAAGATACAAAAAACAAATTTAAAAAAATTTGTATTTTACTGTTTTAAGAAAGGTTTTAAATAAATAACTCGGAACCTTTTATATTTCTTTAAAAATATTAAACTGGACAATAAATATGTTTTCATGTATTGTGTAAATGCTGTTAACTAAAAATAAGTATACAAAGTTTAAAAAATTTAAAATGACATTGTGTTAGGGGGAATTCCACACATTTTCCCAAATTAACTTTTTATTGTCAATTTTGTTGGCAGAATACTTTCGAGATTTTAAATTACTTTGCACTTTCTATAATAGCCAGTTTACCTTATACCATCATGGAATTAACTTCTTTCGAACAATATTAATGTTTCTAGATCCAGTATTTAAGAAACTATTATACAGTGTGTACATAAATAATGTATAAAATTAGTATTTCTTGCCTGAACAAGTACATCAGAAAATCCTGCAACAAGTTAATTTTGTATTATAAATAAAATCACCTTGCAGCATTTATTTGTTTGGAAGTAATAACGTTACCGTCAATTTTTTCAAAGAGTAACCCTTTGATTTTGTTGGCGATTTTGATAGATCCTGTTATGGCCTAAACGATGGTATAGAAATTTTTGATAAGTGGCAATTTACTAGGCTAACATTTCAAACTAAATAATGTATTTGTTTTGTGTTTGTTGTTGGTGTTCTCAATTAAAACAGAATAAGTAAAAGAAAAATAGAAAACCGCATTACAAAGACTTTTCCACATTCCAGAAATTAAAAATTTCTTTATATTTTACTGAGAAATTTTTTTGTAAGGGTGCACAAATTTCTATACTATCGTTTAGGCAATAAAAGATCTATCAAAATCGCCGAAAGAAGCAGAAGGTCTCTGCTTAAAAAAAGGACGATGACGTCATTGCTTGGAAACAAATAATTTGCTAGAAGGTAATTGAATTTTTACAGTAGAAGATTGACCTGTTTGAGGAAGTACCATTATATTTGTCCATAAAAGAAATTATATAAGCGTTACTTTATGCTCACAGTGTATAAATTAACTCATCTAAACAATCACTATATTAATGGTATGAATGAAAGACCTGAATGATCGCACTGTCTGAAAAACCAGAAAATTTCAAAATTACACTTTTTACGTAGTTCGATTATTTCACAAGTATCATTTAAACGCAGGACAAGATTATCCAGTACTCTCAAACTGATTATAACTAAACTTTAGGGTCATATTGAATAATTCTAAGCTCTATTGTGGTTGACTGGACCTAATGCCCCGACATTCTTGGAATATCTACTTAGTCTCCGGAGGTCACGCAGGTCGTATGATTAAAATATGTTCTTCATAAAACCTTCGCAAATTAAATTAACTTGATTAAGTCTGTTGTTCTACAGAAAGAGTATTTACATTTTAAACACCATTAAAAAGTTATATATCTGCAAAACATAATATTTAAAGGGTTCTTGGGTTGCTTCAAATTTTCAAGTTGTTCAAACAAACTTCCCGTAAAAGTGTTTGACCTTTCCGCATTATTAAAACCAGACCAAACGTCCAGATATTATAAATTTCAGAATCACTTCGTGCATTTTTAAAATTATTGTACTTACCGCTATTCTTGCATGTTACTATCTCTAAATTAGTTGTACTCACAATCTGCAACAAAAAAGTCTTAATTTGAGAAAAAGTTTAGAAAGCTTATTGCTTTTATTGTACTAGAATAAAAGTTACTAGGCATCAAAAAGAAAGAGCAAGCTTGTGTTATCACTAGAGGTCATATCTTGACCTATGCTGAAGCTTTTCCGGTTATAAGTTGTGTCGTCACACAAAAACAATTGAAAATTAAGTAGTAAAAATTTTATCTCTTCATCAAGTAATTTATCCGCAGTACACTGTACTGTTTGTTCAAACAGATTTTTATTTCCTTAGAAGAATGCTCATCCTTTCACTTAGGATAACATAATAGCCTGCATACGTTAAGAAGCATCTAAGTCTATAATCCCGTCTATTTTCACCCTTCTGATCGTATCATGTCTATGATGTCACAAATGGATTTGTTTAATTTTTAGTAATTTACAACGGGAGCTAATAGCACAAATAGAGGTTTAACTTGACTCATGGATGCCACTGCAAAATATTTTGTCGCAGTTAATTTTCTAGGTTCGTGCTCGAAATACCGGATTCTAAACCGCACATCGACTGCTCTCATTTAAAATCTTCCGTGGTTTTCCTTAGTAGCTCAGACGAATATCGAAACCGTCAATTTGTACAGATTTAAGTAGTTTTTATTCTATATCTACATTTGTTCTTTTTAAGACTTTACTTCAAGTTCCTAAAGCGCCTCCTTCAAAATCAGGGAATAAAATGCGATAACCTTCCTTCCTTCCAGGCACATAAAAAGTTAGATTTCTTATGACCAGAGATTCGCCCTTTAAAAAATCACCAATATACAACTAAAATTGTTCTATAGGTTTCGGTGTCTGTTTATGCTTCTTGCAGTATTACTACTGCCAGCTTAATGTAAGGTTACCAAATCTAGCACGTTTCTCAAAAGAAACGTTTTTTAATAACCGAGGTCATGTAGGATACAATAAAAAATTATTCTTTCTGCATCAAGCTGCCGTACAACGCTTTCTTTTGCACACACCTGTAAAAGTAGACGTTCAGACAATAGTTTCATTCTTGTAAGTAAGTTTCTGTCATTCAAAATCAGTTTTTAAGTGTTTTGCTCCATTTCCTACTTCAACACTAACTGTCCCCTACATTAGACTTTAACTGTCATATCATTAATGATTACAAAAGAAACTTTCAATTCTCGATCACGACAATCTCCAATCTAAACTAAAAGGGCTTCTTCCTTCGGGATAATTTAAGCTATATAATGTAAGCACCTGTTTTGAATATTGAATCTTGTTAGTTTACAGCAGTTTAGGCTTGAGCCCAAAACACTGATTAAACTAGAATAGGCTAGTCAATATCGACATAAGTCATCGCAAAAATTAGGGCAGTTCTGATTTTAAATATGTTTTAAGGACTCCTAAGAGTAGTACAAATCCAGATTTGCAACCCCGAAAAACCTGTGCTATCTGCGTAGTGACCAAAAAACAGCGAAAACAGCAAACTTTTTGCACTTGTTTTGATTTTTTGATCATATCTCCTAAACTATGCGTGCTACCAAAAATGTAATCCACGTCTTTGTTAAAGTAGATTACATTTACTACAATTTTAGACTAAAACGGGCTTTGTACGTCCATTAATTACCGAGATATGGCTTTTCAAAGATTGGCAATGTTTTTTTGTTTTTATTTTTCTGGAATCTTCGTCGTCGTTGTTGTGGTCGCCGTCGTCGTCCATATCGATCGGCGCACGATTGGTGCAAGACTGGTATTTGCAAATCCTGCAGACTACCGAACATGTCAGGCTTGCTTTTCGGCAAGTGCAGGTCCTCTTTTACACTTGCACGACAGCATTTTAAGGAGCGATTGGAGGGCTGGGGCCATTGTCGTAGTGATGGTGAGTAGTTCTAGATCGCTGGTAGACCAACCCCAGTAATTTGGGTTTTCCCATCCCTCAACCATTTCCGTACTTGATGGTAAGTGCGAAAAGCGTGGTACTTTGTAGCATCTTTGGTGAGGGGGGAAGGTGAGCAAGGTTCACTTTGGCTGTGGCTGCTGACTTGACGAAGCACGTGTAACAGAGGCTATTTAGAGACTCGGTGTCATCTCCTCCATAGATAGCCACTAGGAGCTTCTTACCAGTTGTGACTATTGCCTCCTGGCTGGAATTTGGTTGCAGAAATATTTTCGCTAGCTTTATCAAGTGGGTTTGGTGATGCAGACCCTCTGGTCTTATTGGCCACTTTCACTAAGCTGGTGATGATTGCCAAGGTGTTCACTTTTTCCTTCCGTTTAAATTTTACCGTCCCAAACGTGGTACCAACAATTTGCTCCACGCCTTCAGCTCCCAATTCTTGGGCCAAGTGGCAATTGATCTCAGCACCTCCAACAATTCCACTACCTATATTTGGCCATTTTCGAGAAAACTATTTGGCCCACGGGCATCACCTTGCGCTTAAATAAAAGCTAATTAAATTTCCTAAAAATACGTGTCGATAGCTTTTATTGTAAGTACAAGTCTTTTCGCCAATATTTAACTCCAAGCATGACCGTAACGAAAAAATGTCACTTTTTGTAAAAAATTGCCAATCTTTGAAAAGCCCTATCTCGATAACTAATGGACGTACAAAGCCCATCCTGGTCTATATTGTGGCAAATGTAATCTGTTTTAAAAAAGATATAAATAACAGTTTTGGTAGAGCAGATAGTGGATAGTGACTGGATAAACGTTACCATAAACTCGACGTTTTACTGGCTAGCAAAAAAACATTGATTTTTCACAAAATTCTACTGTTAGATTCCAGAAAACGTTTCCCACCCAGGGAGTGCAAATGCTCCTTCCTCACCTCTTTCGCAATGCCATGTCATTTACTAAGCCTAGCCTTTAAAATAATACGAAAGTAATTTGAGTCAAGTTTTACTCTGACATATACATAAAAATACAATAATTGATTACCTATCACAAGTTATTCTGTTTTGCGCAAATGAACACAAAATGTTATAGTAATTTTAAAAAGTTATTGACATGATGCATAGATGATATATTTTAGTTATTGTGAAAAAAGATTCTACATTGACATTTTCAACATAATTAATTAATCATCTATTGTGGCGTTTCATGTGCTGATGTACTATTTATACAGCACAGTCACATTATCTTAAAAGCACCAAAACAAATTTAGTATTTTTTAATTTAAAACGTTCTACTATGGGAAATATCGAATAAAATATCCAGCCAATCGTTATTGCCACCAGAAGAAAACGTAAGAACTCTTCTGTTAGATCTAATAGCGCCAAACATTCTTTCAGTGGTTTAACCTCCTGCACTGCATTTGATAAAAGTTTCTCGTTCTTGGTTTGGTAATTACGCAATTCATTAACTTCACTTAATGTGAAACCAAAAGTCCCATTAAACATAATCTTTAATCCGTTGTCAATCAGTTTCCAAAACAATAAATCTCTATCTGTATCTGTAGATTTTTCTGATAAAGTTCGAATTCTAACTGAAACTAAAACGAGACTTTTGTAAATTTAATAATTAGATTCATAATTAAAAAGATTTTTACCAAAAATATAAACAAAAATCAGCACAGCATTCTGCCACATTTTAATAAGTGTTGTTGGTTATTTATGATTATGTGAGTGAAAAGAAAAATAATTTAGCTTCATGTGGGTTATCACTTATCAGTTATCACTATCAGACAGGTGTGGTATTTATACAGCAAGTTTTACAAATTTTAAGCCAACGTATTTTTTGTTATGTACGTAGTACAACGTGAGTTAAATTCAAAGCATGCAAGAATACACATTAATTACTGATCTACATTCTAGAGCTGAGTTCATTAGTAAGCATATTGATACATGCATTTCCTCTCAACCAATAAGCAAAAAAAGTTTCTTTCGATTTCTTTAATGGACTGTTATTTGAGAAAATAGAATAAAAATTCTCAGGGGTTGTTTGTGCAATAGAATGTTTGAATAAAATGTTTCAATTACATATGGAAAGTATTTTTCTGTTTCTGGAATTGCTTCTGTGCTTCCCTTGACATACACTACCTTTAAAAAGCAACATTACATGCATTAGTTAACTCGTGGAACAAGCAAGTCAGTTTTTCTAAGTATACAGCAAACCTCTGATGAAAATGTACTTTATTATTACAAAAGTCATATAAAAGAAATACTTGTTTTAAAATAATCACACATTCATACAAGCGTGTTAAAAGAAGTTTATTGATGCACACAGGTTTTTAGAAATCGATGATTTTACACTTTTGTTTTATATTATGTTGTACAGTAGATTTCTGACTTACTTAGTATTAGAGGAGCGGACCCTTTGCCTGTTCATCAGTTTAGTATTAAACTAATTTAAAGGGAATTAAAAATGAACAATGTAATTTCGGAGCCACTGGATGCACCCTTCCTTTGCACGGCTCTGTTCACCACCCATCTATTGAATTACAAAATCTAAATCACTGAATAAGAAAAGTTAATCT
This sequence comes from Ignelater luminosus, assembly GCA_011009095.1. Taxonomy (NCBI): domain Eukaryota; kingdom Metazoa; phylum Arthropoda; class Insecta; order Coleoptera; family Elateridae; genus Ignelater; species Ignelater luminosus. The sequence continues at coordinate 218,325 of VTPC01090653.1, read as the reverse complement.
AGAAGAGAATCGATCACATAAAATAAAAATCTACTAACAAAAGCAGTTTTTGAAGGTTGGGAAAGAGGATTACCTGATAAAAAGATTCTTGCAATAGACTGGTCATAAAAGAAGTTATTCTGTATTTATGTACCAAATAACTATAAAATACAATATCACTATAATTTTAAAAATATAATATTTGCATATTAATAAAACATTTAAACATTACAGAAAGCACTAAATATAATAATATATACCGCTTGTACCTTTTCATGTATACAACACTCGTCATATTATTTAAGAAAAACCTAATAAGTCTTATTCAAATAAGATCAAATACAGAAGCTAGTGTATACAATAGCATGCCAATTGTTAATGTGAAAAAAAGATATTTTAGGATTACTTCTAGCAGTTCTATCAAAGCTAGTAATTCCTTCAGTGATTGCACCTTTTGTTTTGAATTTAGTCTCTCTTTGTTTTGATATATAAAGGATTCAGCAAACTCGCTTAATGTAAAACCAAAAGCAGTACTACACAAAGTCTCCAGTTTTCTGTCGATTAATTGATATACTGGAAAATCTGTGTCAGCATCTGTAACTTTATCAGACAGCTCACGAATTCTCATTGAAACTAAAATGCAGATGTAAAATGTATTAATGAATTAAACGACTATTAAAAACTTACCAGAAACAAAAGCAAAGATAACCATAGCAGTTCTAGGATGCAACATTATTAATAAATAGTATGTATGGATATATGGAAAACGGAGTTACAATTTTTCTTTGAATTGTCAAATAGGTATGTGGCTTAATGCTAGTTTTACAAGTTTCAAGCCATTGCATTTTCAGATATCTGTTTCTCTATTAAGTATAAATATTTCTGTTAATATAGTGCGATCATAAAATTTCTAATTTCCTTAAAAAGTATCTATTTTTTAAAAAATTTTTGTACCATACATAGTGGCTCATTCATGTAAAAGAGCCTTTTTTACAATATTTTTTTGATACCTGAAAGTATTTTAAAGTTTTAGGTTTAGTTTTATAAAGTATTTAACAAAATTCGGACTAGTAGTAATTAAAAACGTGGTCATTTTTGCCTTACTCATTATTAGAGTATTATAGGCAATTTATCGTGACCTTTCTAAAGCCTCAGTTATCTAGTAGCTATAATTATATAAAAAACGTCTCTGTTTATTATCTTCTTTAAATTCCATAGAAAATGATTAAAATAGGAATCACTAATAACAAATTATCTATCGGTTAGAAATGCCAAAGTAATGATGTCACTACGGTCTGCCTAGAACTAATTACCATCACACAGTCCAATAATATTGAAAGCATACAAGTCCAGCAATGACTTCCATTTTTTGACTTATTGATTTTGCGAAAAGTTGCAATATGGCGTTCCAGAAGAAACAAACAAAATTATCAGATCATAAACGATGGAAATTATTCTTTATCATAACGAAGGCGTTTCTAGTCGTGAAATAGGCATCAAAGCTGAGTGCAATCAGTCTTTACCTATTTAAGTTATTAGAAAGTATGCTGAAACGAGAGAAATTGATAACAACCGCATAGTGGGTGAACAAGAAAAACTTCAGTTAGAGATAATGTTTTTCTAGAAAGAACAAGCCTGTGCGATAGAAATCTTACTTGTACTGAATTAACATACCACTTATTTTCGAGGAGCAAAAGCACTGCAGTGAGCTAAAAGCCATAGAACCTGAACGACAGAGCAGTTGCAGGAGGTGTTGTTCAAGTACGAATCAACTATGAATATCAAGAGTTATGCTAAAAATACGTAAGAAAATACGTTATAAGATTTCTTAGAGAAAAATGTGTAGGTACTTTCTACATTAAGCATTCAACCGCCGTCATGGTATGAGGTTACATGTCCACCCAAGGAGTTGGTCCACTACATATCATATCTGTCATAAAGTACTTTGAAGTACTGAAATAAGGTGTTACCTAATGGAAAAGACTTGTTTGGAGAAGATGAGTTTATTTTCCAGGACGATGATGCATCTTACCATAGAGAAGAGCTAATTCAATCCTGAATGGCCACCAATAAAGTTGACAGACCGAACTGATCAGCGCAATCCCTTGATCTCAATCCCATAGAAAACTTACGGCAAAGGATAGCAAGTTTCATATCTATGTAGAAAGAAAAACACAACAAAAGCAAAATTAGTTGACTTTTAGGTTCAAGCTTGATATCGTTGTTGAATTGCCGAATCCTAAGCCAGACAGATGCGAATTGGTAATTAGACATTTTGTTTGTTACTATACAGTATGAATAAATGAAGTCGAAACAACTAACTCGGTAACATATTTTGTATTCATTTTTATGTGCATTTGTACGTGAAAATACTGCAGTTAAAATTTCAAAGTATTTTGTAAAAGAACAATTTGGGAAAAGTAATGTACTCTGATTTTGTAATTATTCAAAATACTGTATTTTGTTCCAATAAATGGTCCATTTTTGTATTATTCTCAAACGCTTATCTCAAATTCAGAAACTATAACTACTTTTGTTTCCAATTATAAAAATGTTCAAAGAAGCGGTAATAATGTTTGAAATTCAAAAGTAATTTAGAAGCTAATCTAGTAAGAAGTGGCCAGATAATTAACTAATTAGGAAATTAAAAACGTTTATATCTTGACGTGGTAAGTAATTAAGGAAATTGTCTTAATATCAAGTAACTGTAACAAATCCTGGTCATAGAAGTTTTAGGTCCACTGATCACGCACTCTGATTATTGTTGCAACCAGTTCAAATGCTATAATTTATATGAAATAATTAATTTATATATATTTTCTATCCACACTGTATTATAAGAAAGTATATCAATTTTGCCAGTTGGTTCGTATTCACATTTGAATATACGTTGTTGATGATAACAGAATAGGTTGATATATTCTCTACATATTAGTTTATTTATATATTTTTTAGCTTAACCTGTACAGCATTTACAAAACTTCTAGACCGACAAGAATATCGTTACTTCAACGGTATACGCTTTTTATGTAATAAAAAATGTTGAGATTGTTCTTTACGGGTTACCTCGTTTTCGGTAATATAACATTAACATCTTTTAAACATTTTTAACAAATGAACCTTTCTGAATTACTCTATGTATTTTAGCGATGATTATGTTAGAAGATATAATATCAGACTGTTATAATGAAATAACACCAGATCAAAACTCAGATCGAGCACTAAACAATGAGATTAAGAATGTTACAACTTGGGATAGAGTTGAATCTGAAATATTGAAACTAATACATGGGACCTTGCGTTTTCGTTCAAATAATTTCAATGATTATGTTAATCATAGTGAGTATCAGAAGGTACAAAGAAAAAAGTACGAGATAGAAGATTATGCAGCTGCTGTGGAACTAAAATATCGTAATATTCAATTTGCAGAATTTTGTATGAACGTTATTATTTATGGTATATTATATCCTTTTATGTTTTCAACGATGGCTTTTATAATTGTTCATCGGTTTCGTTATGGTATTGAAGAACAATGAAATCTGTTTCGCTGTTTTAAATGTCTTTTAGTAATACTTAATGACGTAGATATTTAAAAGATTTTATACCCAAATGACTAGAAGTACAAACTAATCGTTAGCATTTTAATTAAAGGGAAAACTAGGTTATGTTTTATTGATTTGTAGTATGGTAATTTGTAGTTTGACTGTCAGAATTTTTGTAAATTTGTAATTTATAAAATTTATAATTTATTTGTATAAAAAAAGTAACTAAACTGTAGGACATTTAAAATAAATGGGTAAGACTAGAGTAATAATAACCAGTTTATTAGAAGTTAGTTTATAATATGTTTACAATAAGTAACTACTAACTATTTATTCTACATTATACATATTTATATCCATATATTTTACAACAATTACATAAATAATACAATAAAACTTTGATTCATGTACGTTCCTTGTTAAGTATAAATCTCCTTCTTTCCCTATTTTTATTTCTGTATCACGGATATTCAAACCTTTTTAATTGCTGTTTTCCGTCATTATCATTATGTTTTAAATCGGTTCTGCATACTTCTTTTTGTGTTTTTCCACTGTGTATTATTTAATACCTTTTGACTTTTCTCAGTTGTTTCTATCTTTTTTGCAAGTAATAAATTACATTGTGGTTGATTTCTGTACCCTTACACACTCTTGTAACTTTAATTAACTTATTAGCTTAGTATGATCAGAAAAAGAATTTTCAATAATTAAATAATTTCCAATATAAAATTATTATTGATTATTTTTATTTGCTCTTAATCATAATATTGTATCATTATTTGCTGTAATTTTAAAATTATTATTATTATTTCGAGAATTTCTATCTTTCATTGCAGTTACGTGGTCTATTTTATTATCGTTTTCCTTTCTTGAGTCATTTTCTATACCTGCTTACATACGTATGCCTGTATGATCTGCTTTAATATTTGTAGCTGTAGAGCTAAAGTAATATTTTAAAAATTAGCTGCTTTGAGCTCAGTTGCAATTCTACTTCTGACCTTTTTATTATTCTTCCTAATTGCTGTATTCTATTATTTGCTTCCAGTTCAGAGTATCTTGATATATCCATTGTTCAGTTTTACTATACCTTGTCTTCTTTGTTTGGTCCACCCTGCTTTTTAATATCTTTCTCCTTCTAATCACGCAGTTCGCGTTTTTTTTTCATTTATTGTTGTAATATTGCATGTTCTCATTTTAACAACCTGTTTCTTTGTAATTGGTTATAAGACTTCTTTCCTTTATTTTTCTTTTTCTCGGTACATTGACAATTTATTTTTGTCCCATATTATTCTAGTACATCTTATTTATCTATCCACAGCATCTGGTAAACTATTTTCATTATATTTCGTTTGTACCTTTCCATTCATCGGCACCCATAAAAGAGGGCCAGACGGGGCCGTGCCC
>VTPC01090653.1:158684-213000 GCA_011009095.1 Ignelater luminosus | reverse complement strand
AAGCTGCATCATCTTTACTGAAACTATTTACAAAGTCCTTGATGACTGAAAATAGTTTGCATAATAATATACAACAGCATCAAGCCCATGTTCCCCACCTGTTCATAATCGGTAACGAGCTAAATTTTTCAATATCTCAATTCTCGGTGGAGTTTCTACGAAGATCTTTTTCACTTTGAATCTTAATTTATCGACATCAAGAAGATTCTCACAAATGTTTTCCGCTAACTATGCAATTCATGAGCAAAACACGTCACATGTCTCATTTTTGGATAGAACAAATTCATACCTTTAGCAGCAGTTACCATGTATGGCTCAGCATCAGTTATGAAAAGAAGTTGTCCCACAACAGCTTTATAGCATTATCAAAAAGAATTGTGATATTTGAATGATCAGCTCGTTCCAAGACTTCAGTTCTCAGTAGGAAAATGTCGCTGAGGCGATCAGCGTGGAATATTCCACAGTTGCACAGTAGGGATTTGAGCCGTTTGTTGGTGGCTGCACCGTAGTTCTTCGCGCAGTATTGGAATCCATATGGGTTTTACTTCTAAGTTTGCCGGGCTTATCGGTTCTTTGGCTAGCGCTATGTATGTGACCCCTTTCAGTTTAGTGCGAGTTCTGTGCTTCTTTTTGGTCACTATTTGTGCATTGTCCCATTGGATGCGGTGGTCTTCACCTCATACGTGTTTTACGATTCTCGATTTATCGGTTTCTCCCTTCTTGATGTTATTTATTTTCGTAACAAGCAGACAGATAGTTTTTGCGTAGTGTTGATTCCGTGGGAATAGTTTTGTTAGTAGATTTTTCCATGAGATTGTTGAAGTGAAGATTATCTGCTTTGTTTAGCGGAATGTTAGAAGTCACCATCATTTTACACAATTTATTTGAAAATTCCGACGTTTTTTTTATAGCTAGGGCTACTGATGTACTTTCGAAGATTAGATGTTGTCTCTCCTGGTTGGTTTTTCAGTGAACGGCGAAATTTTAGACAGAGTTACAAAGCTTTTCAATTTTGTGTTCATAACCAAAATATTTTTTACGAAATATAACTAAAATATGACCTTTTAAGGAAAAGTGCTTAAAATATGCCCTTACATGCCAAATACGACTTTACATGACCATAAAAACCACTAATATTGTATAGAAAAGCTTAATTTGCACTAAAAATGAGTTCGGCATGAAAATAGACGTAAACAAAAATAAATGGCATACCATAAACATCCGAACCCTACAGAGTTAGTCGTAACAATTAAAAATAACGCAAACTCTATTTCTTGCATTATCTTTATTTGCATGCTTCTTTTTTGCTCGTTTAAATCACTAGTCACTTAAACTTTCTTATTTTCAGTTTAGTTCAGTTTTTCTTTCCAAAGTTTACTGTAATTAAACATTTATCTTCATCTTTTCTATGCATTTGATTTTAATGTCTGGGCTATAAATTATTTACTTGTTCTTGTACCATATTTTTATCAGTTGATTGTATTTATAATCTCGTTATCCTTATTATTCTATTATATTATCTTTTCTGATTTTCTTGCTTCTTCACTAGGTTTTCTAAATCTGGGATCTTTTTTTTATAACTTCTCCCCTTCGATTATAATTTTCTTTTATCATTTTCATTTGTTGTTGTATCTTTTTGAATTTTACTTTATATATTTTTTTACTGTGATTAGTCCTTTATTTAGATTAATCAGCTATTTCATCTTCATTTCTTTTATACCCATTTCCATTTTCTACTTTTTCTTTTTCTGTCAGTTTTTATATGTTTTATAGTACATAGAAAAGAGATATTGCTGGTTTCCTAATTTTCTCAAATCAAACCCACTAATCAAAAACGTTGCCACTGCTGGCTAAAACTTTTCAAGCACACACAAAATATTTACAGATATAAATAGTGTTTCCCAAGTTATGAACGCATAAAATGTTCAAAAACAATTAAATTAAGCTCAAGTTTTCAAAAACAGGCAAATAATTGTGCATACATTTCTAGCAAGAAAAAAATTTAAAAAACATTTATTTTGTTTCACTTACTAAACCAAACTAGTGCAATTGTAATGTGTGTTGCCTACTTCTAAAAATTAGTAATTAACTGTATATTTCTTCTCAATTCAATTGATTAACAGTCGATAGATACTGGCGTTCTAAATCAATTCAAATTCTACTTTTTGGTTGATTGTGAAGCAATGAAGGCATAGCAAAACTGCTTTATACGGTTACCTGGTGTATTTAGTTGACTTTAAAACCTTTTTCCAAAGTTTACTTTACCTCATGAATTCGCAGAACTCTTGTATGGTAGGTTTAGTATGAAGATAAGCATTAAAGAAGAATGTTCAAGCAATCCTCACTTTAGGTTATTTAAAATGCTCGATGAAAGCTGAACGTATTCATTGATTTGCACGTGACGTGAATACCTTCAAGGATTTCCAGTTACACCTAGAACTCCAGGAAGAAGACTTTTCAAGACACTTCAACGCTTCAACAAAATAATTGAGAAATCACCATCAAACTAGTCAGTGATACTTTTGGCTTTGTTTGCAAAATTTATATTTAAAATACAGTAAGTACAATAGAGATGTTATTTATGCTATAAGATCTGACTGAAAGTGACCACTAAATAGGCGATTTTCAAACAATCGAAACGACTTCAAAATGGCTGAAGCACTTATATAACATAAAAACAAATCTGCTTACATCAACAAGTACATGAGACAGTTTCAAAAGCACTTCAGACTGCTTTGGTGGCCTCGAATTCAAAGTGGTTTGATCATTTAAAAGCCGCATATTTGACGATTAAATTATAGTTAGGGAAAACTTGTGAAACCAGTATTTTTATATTGATCTTTTAATTTTCCAACTAGATATTCATCTTCAAAGCGAGAACTTGAACGAGGTAAAACTCTTTTTGACTAGAAATAATGTATATAATAATCTAGTAGACGGGGACATAGGAGTATTTTAAACTTTTCTTTACTGCATTTTAGGTTTTTGTTTTAACGAAAAACTTCTAGATTATCTAAGTACATTTCCCAATAAGTGGTAACAATTATCAGCTATTAGCACTACCTCAATATTATTGATTTTGAAAGACACAGGTATGTTGGTTCGTGCGCATTATGTGTCTTTCATTATTTCTTAATAAGGAGATTTAGTTGACTTGTGATCTGTGGACTGCAGTTCTTGGATATGCAAACCGGTTTTGAAGCTTTTAAAATACTTCTAGCTACTTTGAGACAGAAGATGATTACAAATAAATAGTCATAAAAACGTAACTTCCAAGTAGTACAGAAAGAAGACTAGCTATAGTTGGCTAGGTTGATCCCGCCTACGCTTCCAGCAGATTTAGCTACCCAGTTGTGTTTAAATTGTTAATGTAAGAAGGTGAAACAGTGACACTTTTGAATAAAGGCCAGAACCTGGATGCACAATCAATTCAAATAAACTTAACAATCTGAGGTGGACAAGGAACTAGGAGAGGTCGAAATGATATCAGGCTACGAAGAACTGACTCATACTGGTTACTTTATACTACTTCATAATAGGTTGACTTTATATTTATTTACATGATTCATAAAATAGGATTCATTAATTTTCAAAATAAATAAGAGGTTGGTGAATGATGACCAAAAGCATAGCTTGGAAGTGACTCTTCAAGACCAAAGAGTTAGGTTTAATATTCCACTTTGTGCTTTTCTGTTAATTAAATTAAATGGTAAATAACGACGAGCACAACTGAACTTATCTGGTATACTCGAAGATAGGTGAAAGCCGTGCATGATTCTCAGACAATCTTTAAGCAACGCATTTTTTCAGAATAAAATATTTACATAGTCACGATCGAAGCTGTATACCCAAAGCAATGATATTTTATAAAATTTCAAACCAAAGGAAATAAAGAAAAGATGAAAAATGTCAAATCGATTTCCGGATATGGCTTTTAATTTTGTGAAATTTAGTGAATTAAAAAGAAAAATCCTTAAAATGTGATGAACGTAAAATTAAATTTGTAAAGAGTTTGGAAATTGATCAATAGATGGCCGAATTATTGCTTTTAAATCGAATAATAATTAGATTTTGAAAAATTTTGTTAATTTTGTTATGTCGTCAAATAACTAGTTCCTGTCTAGAGGAATTCTTTTCTTTAAAAGGTTTCTAATTATGATCTTATTAGATTAAATCAATGGAACTTCATTTAATTATTACTGTTTGCAAATAGAGATCGTCTATGCTTACATGCACTTGTTTAATTAGTTATCCTACTGCGAACTAATAACTAGAACGCTGTAACCTTCGGTAAATATGTGCATTAGAGAGTAGAGTTAGATATGAAATTACATAAAGTAACCAGACTGAAAATAAATGTAAAAGCCGGAAAAATAAGGTAAAGGCAAGGTTATTTTCAAAGACTGGAAATCTAATAAACACGAATCTTTATCTATTATGCTGAGTACACTGACAATAACTTTGTTAAAGAAAACGCACTACGAAAGATCGCAGGCAGTGTGTTACAAAGTTAGTACGAAGATTAAAATGTACAACACATAACTACGTATTTCGTATTATTGCAATTAACAAAATTGTCAAGTACTAACCGCAAACCATTTAGGGCTAAAGTTCATCCTACCCAACATACAACCACACTCTGCATATGTTTCCAGGTCTAATAAGTAAATATTATCAACAATGGTTAGATTCTCTCAGCCAAACCAGTGTTCTAAAAGGACATGCGAGTACGGAGAAAAGTTAAAAATAATGAATTATTAGAAAATTAATTTATTATCAATATTTCTAATGTTTGAATGAAAATGTATTTTTCAAAGATATAATCCAGTATTGATAATTAAAAGTTAAAAAACATTGATAAATACGTTTCTAATGGGTAAATTAGAAATGTGATAAACCTCAGGAATAAGATAACCTGTGAACTTTATTTATAAATTATCTTACAATTATCAATGTTATATATAGATAATTAATATTATAAATCATCTAGATAAAGATAATCGACTAGAAAAATTATCTAGTTAGTTAAGATAAAGGATAATAAATCTCAAAGTTATCTAGCTAAAGATAATAAATAATATACAACAAATGTTATCTAAATAAAATAATAGTTAAAGACAAAATGTACTTAAAAGTTACCAAAGTTAAAAGAGAGGGTTCCCTTCGGACTCCTAGGCGTGCACGAGAATCCTCTCTCGGGAGTCTCACACTAACACCAAAGGGGGATTTTTGATCTGAGATAAAATAAAAATAACAAAAAGTTTTATCATTTATAGAGGGTGTAAAAGATTTGACAGGTAGATTTCCCATCAAATTTTAAGCCTACTTTTTTGTACCGGGTGTACCAAAATGGTTGAGGACAGTTTGAAATTCCCGCGTCGATGTTCAGTCATTTTTGTGGCTTGACATTGGCAGTGTGTTTTTATTTGACAGAACTTTACAGTGCAGTGCGTTACTTATTGTTTACATTTGTTTTTGTAAAAATGTTAATGATGTAAAAATTATTGTATTTAATTGTTTGGTACTGATCGTTAAGACACTGTACTTCTATTATTTTCTTTTTATGTACATGCTTATAAATTGGAATAAATTATTATAAATATTATTATTAATTGTACAATTTTTAAAACTGTAAAATGTATAAAAGGTTTGAGGTAGACAAGGATAAAGTGAATAAGTGCTGCTAATCTTTAAATATATTTCCGTGGCGGGAATTTTCAAACTGTCTTCAACCATTTTTTTACAGTAAGATGTAAGGCTCCCAATTCTCCTTCAATTATTTGGGATATAGAGCGCAAAATCACGTAAACTAGTAGACATCCAAGAGTACTAAACATTTTATTTAGATATCTTACGTTATTGTTTTCGAGATACTGGAAAAACAAGAAATCTTACTAAATGAAACTTTGGCACCCTGTATTTCGAAAACGGTTAGCTTTATGAAAAAAGGTTATATAACAAAGTAGGCTTAATTCTCGATGGTAAATATCTGCACGTATATCGTTTACACCCTGTATAGAGATCGAATATGACGTTATTTCTATCTAGATAATTTAGTCAGATAGATTAATCTAGATAATGGGCAGCACCGCAATTATTTGATTCTATAGATACCTGATACTTACATAAGTAAGTGATATTCACGAAAGAACGGAAAACTTTCTTGACACTAACTTATCTACATAGTGTTTAAAGCTTGTAAAATTTAAACAGCAGGCTCTGCTTGCTATATTAATTTTTTTCTCGGGTATCAACCACACAAGCATTTGGAGAATATTTTGTTAGCATGGATAGCATATAATATTCTTTCTACTACTATTGAAAAATAGGTAGCAATATAATGAAAAGCAGAAGGTTTTGTCAGAACGCAAAATGTTACCGGTAATTTCAGTGTGATTTAGTAACGACTAGTAGAAAGATAATTGCCAGTTTTTCCAACAAGAATTTTAATATTGAAAACTATCAAGATTTCGTTTTCGAACGCTTTATTAACCAACTGATTCTTTCGACAAAGTCTTGCTTACCCTTCGTAATACAGACCATGTTATGTTAAGAAATTCTGAATATAAGATTAATAGGTAAAGACCATTTGTTATCTAAATTATACAGCTTAACCCTTTTGAACTTTTTTGTGTGACATAATATGTTAATGACAAAAATAATATTTTCAGTTTGTATCAGCGAAGAATTAATAAACTTAGAGAACTACGAGTTTTAGAAAACAGCTAAATTGACTTGCTTTTTCAAATGTATCTACGGGATCCAGATCTGTATTTAGCCTGTGTATTCATTCTAATCTTTTGCAAAGTCACGTATGTTCAATTATTTAAGAAGAGAGTCTAAGAAAGATTTCTAGACTAATGCAAGTTGCCCCAATTTTCTGTTTGGCGGGTCAATTTGTATTTTTATTACTTGTAAACCTGCTGTGTTTAAAAACCCAAACAAACCTCTTTGTTAGGAGCTCCTCCAAAGCATTCACAAATTTCTAGCGCACTGTTGTGTATCCTACTTTATTTCTTCCTTGCCTTCAGATGCATTTCAGAAAATTTAAAAGTGTACTATATAGGACTATATTTATTACAATGAAATCACCTATTGGGGAAATGAGAACTTCTGTATACGAACAAGCTAAATAACTGAGTTGTCGGTGTATGACTGTCAGTAAAAACAAATTAGAGGAACTAGCAAGGCATTTCAGATTAAAACTTTCTAAAATGTTACAGATGTTTAACAACCAGACTGTAGAGTATGCACTCTCTGAAAAGCTGGCATTTGGTTGTAACGTAATTACAACTTCGTCAGCTTTCTTGGTAATGAAATGATTGATTATGAAACGGTTGCAATAAAACAAAAACAAACTATTTAAAAAAGCAAAAGCATATCTGGTCAGTTAGAAACAAATTAACAACTATAAAAATCGATATATGGCAATTTTCTATAATTCTTTGCTACCTTAAGGGTATTATGTTGGGTGAATACAAACAACACAAGCATTAGTTATTTATCAGCAGTAGTCTGCTTAAAAGAACCTAAAATATGCGATTCTCCTAAAATGAGAATAATATCTAGACAGACTCTCAGTGTTAAAAAACATTTTAACAATATAACTCTTACAAACTGAACTAAATGCGGTCTTCGGTACAACTCATCAATCAGAATCAGAAATACGACAGTTTAAATTGTTTTGAATTTCTTTTCATTCTCGGTGATTTTGTTTTCAAAATTAATTACTTATTTCTTAATTATCAAAGTCATCTGTAAAATTCATGTGCAAAATGGTTTGCTTACCTAGTTGTCTCGACTTAATTTATTCATACTGTATAAATATGACCAGAACTCTTGTATTCATATTTTTGACTAATTTTGTAGCTTACTTGAGTAGGTGTTAATCATTTAAATCATCTCGTATTCCTTCTTAAACTCCTCTTTTATTTTTAAATATTAAACAAACGTAGTAGCGTAGCTCCGAGATGAATAGAATTACTCATGGAGCAGGTTCCTTGGTTAAAATTTGTTTCTAGGTAAATTTATGTTCTAAAGTACAGTGAGATTTTAAAACTTCAAAAAATGTTTTTATATTTTGAGAACTAACAACAAAAGACTTTTGTAAAATTTAGCTGAATATCCTAATTTTCCTATACTAGTGCTAAAAAGAACTATTTTTGATTAAAATACAAAACAAATAATGAAAGAAAATATAGAAAAATACAAACGAAATGAGGAGATTCAAATGACGCGGACGAGCAATAACATAAAATGTAATAGAGTAACGAAGCAGCTAAGTTCAAGTCCTAATCGTGATGGAACAAACATACGTTTGTACATTTCTTTGAACAAAGAAAACAGAAATATTTTCAAACCACAGATAACAAAGCACAGCTAATATTTAAGATTCAGTAAAGTCACTATCGGCTGGTATTCGTGTTATTCCAGCACGATTATGACTTGAAGTTAGCTACTTCTTCAGTCTATTTCAGAATTTACATCCACTCCGGCCACGCTCACCGTGTAAAAAGCACTAAAAGTTTTTGACGTGACGTTCAAACCATGCTTAAACCACAGTATTTATACACATTACACATTCAGTAGGGACAACTAGCTACCCTCACCTTGACAATTTTCCAGTACACATTACGTAAAATTATCGGTCTTTCATAAAATCTTTATTAGATGGTGGTACGTTTTTATCGTTTTTACAAAATTAAGAAATAAATTTTTTTCGATTTTTATTAATATATCGTGTGTTGATCGTTTTTTACTTGCAAGTGGTTATAGTTATATTATAAATTTATAACAAGTATTCAACATTCAGAGCTTTTCTTTAATAGCGAAGTATGCTTTGTTTTCTGCTATTTGAGGTTTAACTCTGTTGGAAAATTTGGACTTACATAAAACAAGTGAAGTATCTATTAATTTATTTTTTATAAGTGCTATGCGAAAGCCAGACATGTGCAGTAACATTATATGTGCAGTGAAGTTTATAGTTCTTACAATTCAAATTGTGAGGGAATAAGCTTGTTTCGATTTCCAAAAGATCCTGAACGGTAAGTACTAGAATGTGATAAGTAGCAACTTATTCATTACTAATTTTTATTCTAGTTGGAAGCAAAGGATTTCGAACGGTAATTGTGAACATTTGCATGTTATGCATTTAACATTATACCTATCAATGCATCGAGTATGCAACAATCACGTTTAAAATAAATTCTTTATAAATAAAAGTTTTAAAATACCTAGGATGACAAATAATGCTATTCCTACATTAAATACAGGCAGCTAACATGTAAATATTCTGGATACCATCGCCAGTGATCATACGGATACTACTTCATTAGCACCAGGTAAAACACTGCTATCTTCATTGTTTGTTTGTTATTAGTTTTAAAATTTCAGATACGCCGGAATGTGATTATACTATTGCTCGAAATTCAACAGAAGTTTCAAAGTAACCTATTCTAAAGGTGAAAAAATTAATCGAAAACAAATTATTTGGCAACATCTATAGTTTTAAGTATTAGAGCATTAGAGATTTTTCATTATGCATGCATTTTCGCTATATGAACTTTAAGGGCGCCGACAGCAGCCGTCCCTACTAAAAGCGTATATATACTGTAGTCAAACGTTAAAAATCCCATAGTATAAATATCGTTTCCAAGATATCAGGTATTAAGTTTTTATTAGAATTATATGATTTTTCAATACATTCAAAATAACGTCTTATTTATTTAGAATCCAAACAGTTACAGTACGACCAACCTCAGAAAGGCCCCGGAAAATATGCGAACTAATCTCAATCTCAACGTCGACCAATCAGGAGCGTAATTTTACTTGAGTACACTAACTGACAAAAAGTTGTCTTAAATCTAATACATGTTATTGGTGATGTTTAGTTTTATTAAAATTTCCCGCCGAAAGATTTTTGGGTGTGAGTGTACTTGGTCAACATGTAGCTCCCTCGTACACGCCCACTCAGGGCTTCAGGGCTTTTCGGAGGTTGGTCGTGCTGTACACGGAGTTCGTAACAGAAATACGTCTATTGAAGAAATAGTATTACACTAAAAAATAAGAAAAACAATAAGCATCATATAACCAATCTTATTTGTTTAAAAAAATAGGTCACGAATCTTCGCTTTAAATTTCTTAAACATTATTGTCAATATACAGGGTGTTAGGTAATGTTATGTACTTATTTTAATAGATGATTTTTGGGGCAATTCTAAGTCAAAAAGTTCATATAAATGTATGTCCTAAAATGCTTGGTTTTTGATGTACAGGGTGTTGAAGTTTTTATTTTTTTCGGTTTTTACCAAAAATTTCGAAAACCTTTGAGATACTACACTAAATTCTAGTATAGACTTTTATGGTATAAACACGCACTTTTGACCTATTTAACTAGTGGCGTAGGTATGGCTACGTTTCGATACAATTTTAACGAACAAATTGTTACGCCACTGATTTTTTCGAAAGTGTTATTTTATTATTAATTACCATTCAATTATAAACAAAAAAGACCGGAGTAATTTTTTTGTATAGCTTACCATTTTAAAGAAAATTAATAAAATATTACCGAAATTACTCATTACATGGATATCTGCAACTTATTCCTGAGCGAAAACCGTTTACATAAAATTAAGTTAGCTTTGTCCGTTGCTAAAGAAACGTTTTGATTTTTTTAAATGAACACTTACTCTTATCTAGTGTTTTGACAATTTTTGATAAAAACCGAAAAAAAAATTCAACATCCTGTATATCGAAAACCAAGCATTTTAGGACATACATTTAAACTTTTCGACTTAGAATTGGCTCAAGAATCACCCATTAAAATAAGTACATAACATTAAGTGACATCTTGTATACCTAAATAACAAATAACGTAATTCAGCAATTTTTACAAAACTTATTGTATAGATTAAAATGTGATACTAAACGAAATGGTACGAGTATATATGAAATAAGTTAAAATTTATAAACGTCAACTCTTCCAAATTAAACGTGCTGACTACAATCTTAAAACAAATATCAGGGTAAGCACTTACGCCTCTAGCGCAAGAACTTGATACCGAATGAATTGTGCAAAAAGCAAGCAATGCGGTACTTTTTAAAATAAAGAAAACGCATGAATCGGCTTTGGGCTTTTTCAGTTCTTAGATCCTGATATAAAAAGGTGCGATTCCAAATTAAGCAACAATATTATAATTTTGAAAGAACAAGTGTATACATATTTAATGGTCTCAATGTGTTTGAAGACGGTAGAATTTCTAATAACAAAGCCAAGCGATCTAAGTGCTTCAGCGGTAATTGTTTCTATATGAAATTTAAAACTTAAAGTAAAGTCTAAAGTTACCCCAAGGCGAGCAATCTAGAAATGAAGTTTTCTGCACGATTGTCGTTCAAGAGGTATAAAAATTCTTATTCTTATATCTACATCAGGGACGATAAGGTAAATTAATTGCTTCAGAAAAAACGTGTTGCACCACTATTAAGATAGATAACAAAGTTATATTTTAAATTTACATCTAATTTAACAAAAAGAAATCGTTTCTCTAGTAAATGTAATTTTGAAAAAGAAATTTTATAATTGTAAATATTATTGGATATTCTCAACAGACAACTTAATAAAGGTAGTTCACCAGCAATGACGCTCTTAGCAATATGTGAAATGCAACCTATCGCATCTCCACCGGTCATTTTAAAGTTTGTTCTTACTACAGAAACTGAAAGTTTAAGCTTAATGTTAAATGGAGAACACTAACCTCAAAATTATGTTATGTCAAAGTACAAAGCAGAAAAGAACAGGTATTTCATATTTTTAAAATACAGGAAAAGTTGATCTGTAGGAATGTACGATGGGTTGCATCTAATATTCTACTAAGCGCGTCATCGCCAGTGAATGTATAGAAATCACTAATAAAGCATGGAAAGATAGGGTAATAAGGTTACAAATTTTTAATTTGGAACATAAATAATCAGAAAATCATCTTGACTATCGATTTCTGGTTTGAAAGGCTATGTGATGTGATGTTTATCATTAGAGAAATACAATTTACTTCTGTTTATCTCAGGTTTTTCGAAGAAAAGAAAAAAAAGTTCTTGTTACTTCAACAACAAAATTTTCTTATTACCCTAGTTGGGGTAAGAAGGATTTTGGCTTATTCAAGTCATACATTTTTTACATGAATTGGCCTGAGATGATAAAAGAACTGGAACGGGTATGTTCTTCTTACCCCCAAAAATCAGCACGATTGAATAAATCATTTAAGAGATTTTAATTGTTCTTCTAAATTTTTACGTTATTTATCAGGCTATGCAATAGCAATTTGTACTGCAAATATTAAGAACAATATGCTAGATTTATTCAGTAGTTGATTGAATCAGGGTTCAAGAGAATGCATAAAGGATATTGAATGTTTGAGTTGGACTAATAATTGCCCCGAACAGATTAAAGGAAGAGTATGTGAACGAACGAGTATTAACAGTTACACTAAAATTGATAGATGAAGAAATTTGGACAATAATTATAGCATATGGAGAAAACGAGGTTGCAAGAAAGGAAGAGAAGGACAAATTCTTCGAAGAGATACAAAAACAGATAGATAGCGGAGAACAAAATTTATTAATAATGGAAGACCCGAATGGACGCGTCGGAAATAAAATTAACGGAGTAGAAGAATATATGGGAAGAAAGGTAGAAGTGGCGCTAAATAACGGGGAAAGAATAATAAAACTAAGTATAGAGAACAACCTAATAATATCAAACACGAAGTTCAAGCATAAAGACGTACATAAATATGCAAGGGTATCTGAAAACAAAAACAAGAAATCAATTATTGACTATCTCCTGAGATGTAAACAAAGATGGAAAATAATCAGAGATGTAAGAGTTAAAAGAAGGGCGGAGGTTAGCAGTGATTACTACTTAGTTGTAATAAGATTAGAAACAACAAAAGAACAAATATACAGAAGAAAGCGGAAAGTAAACGAAAAAATAAAAGTCTTAAAACTAAGAGAGGAGGAGTACCAAAAGAAATACCAGGAGATTCTAAACGATAAACTAAGAAATATAGTAAAAACTACAAATATAAAAGAAAAATGGAAGGATTTCAAAAATAGTATACTAAACACAGCTGAAGAGACCTGTGGTAAAACAAAAATAACTAACAATAATATGAAAAAAACCGTGCGGTGGATAGCTGAAATAAGAGATAAAGTAACAATCAAGAAAAAAAAGTAGAAAAGATAGCTATCCACACAAACCGCTAAGGTTACCAAGTATACAGTGAAAAAAAATGAAGCCAAAAAAAGCAATCATAGAAGCAAAGAGGAAATCATGGGAAAAATTTGGACATAAAATGACTGAAAACTATAGAGAAAACCAAAAACCTTTTTATAATACACTTAAACAACTGAGTCAGAAAAAAGAGCATAGTATCTGAAATATAAAATACAAAGATGGTTACATAATAACAGATGAAAACAGAATAATGGAAAGATGGAGAGAATATTTTGAGGAGTCACACAAAATCACCAACCGGACGAAGATGAGACAGAAAACGAACAAGTGGTAGAAAATATAAGCGAGGAAGAAATAGAAAAAGCAGTTAAAATGATAAAGCCAAGAAAAGCACTAAGAAAATATAATATCACACCGGAAATGATTAAGTACATGGAATCAGAAGGAATTGACAAGTTAAGAAAATTAATGAACTATGTACTAAAGAATAGAAAAACACCGAAGGAATGCAAAACAGACATTATACTATCAATATACCAGAAGGGTGACAGAAGAAGTTGTACATACAAAGTACAGAGGAATAATTCTTTCAAGCGTCGCTGGGAAGGTATTTACACGAATTATAGAAAAAAGTAAGAAATATAGTAGATACAACGTTGGAAGACACACAATTTAGAAAAAAATAGAAGCACGCAGGGTCCATATTTACGCTGAGACAAATAAATGAAAAGCTAATCAACAAGAATAAAGAAGTACACATATGCTTTATAGACCTCGAAAAAGCATTTTATAGAATTCGAAGAAAAGACATATGGAAAATACTAAGAAAAAAAGAAGTAAATAAAAATCTCATAGAAGTAATAAAGAACATGTACAAGGAAAACACAAACATAGTAAGAACAAACAACGAGGAATCCAAAGAATTTGAAACAAAATAGGGAGTCAAGCAGGGTTGTGTAATAAGCCCACTCCTATTCTCGATGGTACTGGATGAGGCATTAAAGAATGAAGAAACTGACACTAGGATATTGGCAAATGAGACCAACACAACTAACCGAACTGATGTTTGCAGACGACATGGCCCTGATAGCTGAGTCAAAGGAAAATTTACAACACAACTTCACAGTAATAGAAGAAGAACTTAAGAAAATAAACATGAAGATAAATACCCAAAAAACGAAAACTATGATAATCTCAAACACAAAAAAACACACAAACTAAGAATAGACGGAAGACAAATTGTAGAAGAAAACGGGAAAATAGATAAAGAACATAATGAAGACACCTTTTTTAGGAAAAAAGAAGTACCAAAAAATACAAAAAAAGTGATTAGCTCAACAATTACATATGGCAGCGAGTCGTGGACACTATGAAAAAGACAAGAATCCCGAAATAACGGAATTGAAATGAGATTCTTGAGAAAAATAGAGAGCAAAACTAGAAGTGATAAAATAAAAAACGAGACGTTCAGGCGGAACCTACAGATGGAGTCCATCAATGAAATAATTACAGAAGGACAACTTAGATGGTTCGGACATGAGTGTCGAATGACAGGTAGCAGACTTACAAGAGCGGTGTTGGAAACACAGGTGTCGGGGAAAAAGAGGAAGGGTAGGCCAAACATAAAGTGGATCGACAGAGTCAGAGAGAAGGTGGAAGGGAAAGGAATGGCATGGAGTGAAATACGAAATCTAATGCAAGATAGGAAACAATGGAGACAAAAATACAAAACCAAACTCCCACAGCCTTACACCAACAGGTAGACAAGGCTTAGGAATAAGTAAGTAAATAAGTAATTGAATCAATAAATAAAAGAAAAATTCAAATTGTCTCTCCACACATAAAGTTTTAAAAATTCGTGCAAACATTGACTATTACGCCTCCAGGCGATCGTTTCGTGCTTGTTTGGACCCATCAGGAGGTATGGTAGTCAATGCTTGCACGAATTTTTGAAACTTTATATGTGAGAAGACAATATGAATTTTTGTCTTTTATTTATTGAACCACTAAACCCCACTATAGGTATAAAACAACCTTTTATGTACAAAAGGTTTATATATTTTGTATTTGTAAAGTATGTAAATATTTTGGAAAAATACAAACAGGAAGAAAAGTTATGCTACTGTAGTGTCCTACACCTTTCAATACTTATTAAAAACTAGAAATCGTAGAACATTGACTTTTGAGAATATGACGGGCCCGCAATAAATCTTCATGGAAAAATGGTCTTACTTATACCTGTTAATTTCTTGAAGTTTTTTTCGAATGTTTTGCATTCTAAAATTTTCAGAGAAAAAAGGTTTTGCCGTTTGTCAGTTAATTTCTTTTAAACGTACTTCAATATTTCTTTGAAATATCTTAAATGTTTCACATTGTAAATTTTCCTAGAAAAATTTTGCTTTTGTCTAATTTCGCTGGGAGTATACCTTAGAACACTTAATATTATCTACTTCTATGGAAAACGCCGAGAACTACAAACCTCACCCCCTTGGTATGCACACAGATAAATATATAAAAGCTTGTCGTTATTTATAAGGACATTTATTATCATTCCTAGTTCGCACAAGATTCAACAACATAGTCCCTCAGCAATTGTTAGCCTGTTTATAAACTTTAATAAATAAGTAACATTTATTATTTTATTTGTTATTATTATTAAACGAACTCGCATATTAGTATTATAAAGTTCAAAACTTTTCACTACTTTGAAGCTGGGAATTCTATGATCCAAATTTGGAAATAATTTCACTTTTTATATTAATTATTAAATTTAAATAAACTTTTAAAGTAGTATATATGGAATAAAAACACAGTTAAATTGGAAATGTTTTAATGGGGTTAGAAAATTTAACATCTTTAAAGGTTTGGCTTTTTAACAATATATCAAATCATACATTGTAAGATTATAACCTTTAAACATAAATTATCAGAAAACCATTTTTGCTAACGACGTCTGAAAAGACTATGTGGTATAATATTTTCCATCAAAAAAATAAAATTTACATTTACCTGTCTAGGACTTTTCGAAAAGAAAAACAAATAGAAGTTCTTATTGCCCCAAAAACGCTAGTTGGTGTCACTAAAAGCAGTCTTTATTTATAGACTGTTAACTGTGGTAAAAATGATAAATGGAAGCCGCAAACATTCATTTTTTAAAATAATTGATCTTTATATATTCTGCTTCTGAAATTGCAAGAGCCAACGAGTGGTGTGAATTTCTTTTTTTGAAGAAAATAGTAAAATATTATTATATGGGGCTACAAATTATTTTGATAGCACGTGATGAGACATTTTTTTAAATATTTAGACCTTTTTTTAAACAAAAAAGTTATGAGATTGTTCTTACTACCCCATTTTCTTCCTTCCTACTCTAAATATTTAACGTTAGTAAATTCTTGAAAACAAAATAAGAGAATAAGAGATTTTTAAAAGAAGGTATATAGCTCTTGCGTGAATTAATGTCTATTATCATTCAGCATTTTCCACTACGGCTAATATTACAGCAAATATTTTGCTTTTTTTCTGCTCTCTAATATAAAAACTAAACCAACTATATCCTTATTAAGTTTACTGAAATTTAATTCTAACGTATGCTGACGTAGTTCTTTCTCGTGACACCACAAGGTTAACATGATTGATGAACAACCACAGTTTTTTTTTCTTTTTGGTAAAAAGAAAGCAGTAATAAAAGTTACGTGCAAAGGGAAAAGAGTTTAACAACTTTCACTGAAATTATAAAAAAGTTCTGTACTTTGCTCTTACATGGATTATTCCATCTATTAGTGAAAGGCAGTGGAAAATTGATTGAGTTTAGGAGAACCTGATTAATTTTCAAGTTACAATGAAAAAGGAAATGAAATTAAATTGAGTAAAATTTGGATATTGGAAAAGTTTCCACTGATTTTCTTTGAATAATACTTTACTGTAGAATAACACCATTTATGTGTTATGAATAACCCTGCGGCTATTTTAAGTTGAATATACATACTGTATTGTTATTGTTTATTAAAAGAAACAAACTTGAATTATTAAGCTTCAAAGAAGTATAAATTTGAGCAGTTCCTTAATCACTCAAATAAAGATTCTATATAACTAGTTATCTCACAAAATACAGTAAATACGAATATAAGAACAGTATTGGACAAGTTATTCATTACTAAATTAGATCTTCCCTGTAAAACCATTAATCATTTTCAGAGTTCATATACTGCAGGCTTGTGTCAATAATTGCTTTGGAAGCAATATCACGAGAATATAAACACAAAAAAAGTTTTAGATTGTATCAAAGGAAACATTGAGTAAATTCTAAGTTATAGGGAAAAATCCTGAATTTGTAAAAGATACACAAATTATAAAAACTGTAATTCTAAACGAGATAAAACGTGTCATTCGATGTCACATTACAGTTATTTACGTCATAAAAATTGAAGGTTTTTCGTATAAATAAATGTATACAAAAAAGGAATACCTTGTTTTCCTTTTGCTCAAGGCAACAATTTTCACCAGCAACAAATCAACTTTAAATTTTCATTCTTCGAGATATTTCGTGAAACAATACAAAAGTTCCCTCTCTCTTTAGGATTGTTTTATGATAACTTCTGTTTCACTTCTGTGATGAGTTTCTAAACTTATTTATGTGGTTTCTCTGTTTCAATCTTGACTGGGTTGATAGACAGGGAACTTTACATTTCAATTGTAATAAACATTTTGTTTATTTTTTATATTATCACTATGTCCGATATGTAACTTATTGTTAGTTTACTCTAATATACTAATAGAAAATCTCTAGATTTTAAAATAAGTTGAGTATGATGGTATTTCAAGGTATAATGTAGGAATTGAATTAAGACATAATCAACACAATATAATTTAGTAAAACAAATGAATGCACAATTTTTCTTTCGACTCTTGCAACCAACGCCGTAAATTTCCAGCTGATTCAATTTATCAACACCTTTTCTGTCATGCCTGCTATGGTATAATTAAAATCTTACCCTTTTTTGGTTTAATCTTAACTTTATTGGTTCAGTAAGTAAATAATTTTAATTTGTTGCTACTTGTTTTTTGTGGATATTCTTACTGGGTAGATGCCAAAATGCAAACCAACAAGTTTGGTAAACTATAGGTTTATACCAACTAAAAATCAAGAGTTGAACTGCCTATTATTCATAAAATTAGTTGTAGAAAATAAGTTGTAGAATATTGTCTTGCTTACTTACGCAAAAAGTTTTCTATACAGGGTTAGCCAAAAGTCTGGAAACAGTCTTACTGTAGCAATACCGATAGAACTATCTACATTCTGGCAGGAAAACAAAATTAATTTAATTATCCAGTTCCGCGTAATTAATATCAACTTTTAACTTTTAAATGGCACCTTAGTATTTTGATGACATTTTCTAAATCTGCATAAAATTCTAGAAACGACAGTAAAGAAAAAAATTAAAGAAAATATTTCGCTCGGCTGTAATAAATTAATAAAGTTTGCAGTTTTATTTATTTAGCACTGTTAATAGGCGGCCGTTGCTAATGACCCGTACTGCCCTACCCCTTAAGTGTTGTATTTCAACTCCCCACCTATAGAATGCAGCTAGATGATGTAGGAGGAGCACAATACACAATACACTAAAACTGCAAACTTTATTAATTTATTATAGCGACGTGAATTATTTTATTTAATTTTTTTCTTCACCGTCGTATCTAGAATTTTATGCAGATTTAGAAGATGTCATCAAAATACTAGAATGCCATTTTAAAATTAAAAGTTGATTGCAATTACGCGGAACTTGATAATTAAATTAATGTTGTTTCCTGCCAGAATGTAGATAAGATAGTCTAATATACCCCCCAAGGGTTATTATCCCGCTAATTCTATCGGTATTGCTACAATAAGACTGTTTCCAGACTTTTGGCTAACCCTGTATATAGACACTACACAGATTTATAAATCCTGCAATCGTAGTTTGTGTATACCTGCTTAATGTGCTATTTTTATAGTACTACACAGTATCCAGAAGCTTGTCGTTTAATGTTGAAATTTATTAATAAAATCTGATAAATTTGGTGTGACGGTAACGTATATTCCAATAACAATTTGACTTTATCTGTGAGTTGTCATTACAGCTCATTGTATGAATGTTTACAAAATATGGTGGATTGCAATATCAAATACAACAATAAATACATCTAATTTGATTTAATAAATTAAGATTCAATAATAAATTCAAAAATTCGGTAGTATTCAACAACATAGCAGCTTTGAGTAATCAAAACTGCCCACTGATTTATTTTTACAAATCAGCTAATTTTTTTAATTGTTGCCAAGTATGCAGTCTGTTTAATGTAAAAGATAGCATACAAATTCACCTAACAACCTTCTAATCTTCTTTTAAATTAATAATAAACTTATTTTTAATATTTCTGAAACTACTTTAGACTTTTAGTTAATTGCGTACCTTGAACAGATAATGTACAGTAGTGTGGAAAAGTTTTGCACTTTTAAAATCGTGAAAAATCGAATTTTAAATGCACCAATTTCAAAGATTTTTCAGTCGTTCGCTCTCTATATCACACCAGTAATTAATCACAATAATTATATAAAAGACTTTATTAAAAAACAAATATAATTAGAAAACAAATTGATCTTTAATCACAAAATTATATAGATATTGCATGTAAAAAAAAGGAAATAAACTTCAAAATTACACAGTATATTACTTACATCCAAATTATTTTTAATATTTTATGGGCCATTTCTTGTTCTTCATAACCATTTTGAATCTCTTCTGCATGGAATTCATCACTTTCTCTAACTCCTTCGAAATATAGTGATAAGAAAACTTAAACTAGAAACTCGATTAATTCCGTTTCTGTTGTGGATTTCTGTTTAGATATGATCCATGCTATCCTTCTGCATAAGCATTCAATGGGACTGAAATCATTTTGATAGTATTTTTGGTGTCATTCAGATTTGAATTAATCTTTCCTTTTAGTAAGGTACACTATCGTTGTAGAAAATAAAATTTTCTCCAAACAAGTCTTTTCCACTAGGCGGCAATTTATTCTGCAGTACTTTGGAGTAGTTTGTGGCATTTATTATCCCAGATACGATATATAGTCAACTAACGCTTTCAGCAGATATACCATACCATAACAGCGGTTGGATGCATAAATGTGGGAAATGTACATTTTGGTGAATATACTTCTCCAGGAAATCTCCTGATATAGGTCTTCTCGGTATTATTGTTGACATTCCTGCCACTGCGATTTAATTTCTATGTTCCATTCCCACGGCAGGCGAAAGTGTTCTCGCTTCTCGGAAACAAGTGGCTTCTTTCGCAATCTACACCCTCTTAGTCCACAACCAAGCGTTCCTTGTTCTGCTGTAGAAATACGCACACTAACATTAGTAGCTTTGTACTATAACTTAGTTAATTTAGTGAAATTAAAACTTCTTCAGGCAGCATTATCTCTAACTGGGGATTTTCTTGGTCGTTTACTGCGCGGTTTACTATCAGTTCTTCCCGTTTTAATTAGCTTCTGACAATTCGAATAACTGAAAACCGATTACCTTAACTTTGGCGGCTATTTCACAACTAGAAACATATCTTTGCCTTTGATCTGATAATTTTGTTTGTTTATTTTGGAATGCTTTTTCGAACTTTTTGGCGAAATTAGTAAGTCAAATAAATTTGAAAAGCCACTGTAGGTCTTATTCATTTACAATACCATGAAAACTTGTGATAGTAATTAGTTCTTAGTAGACCTTAATGACACTATTACTTTCCCATTATTTAATCGATAGAAAAACTACGGAACTTTAAAAAGATAATGAGCAGAAACATTGCTAATGCAATAATAACTATCAGATAATATGCAAAAAGTGTGTACCAAGACTTAAAAAGGCTATTGCGCTACAGCAATGCAAGAATTTCTCATGCCATGCAATAATCTAACAAATACAGAGCAACAATAAATCAAGTCAAAGCTACCCTTGGAATTTTAAAAAATTATAAAATCAGATATTTAACTTTTAAATGCCATAATCATGTTATCTGCAGAATATTTCCATTCACCATTTTCATTCTTGATACCATTACGAAAATAATATTCTAATATGTAAATTTTCTGTTCCTCTGATAACATTTTTAAATTTTATAAATTTTTATGATTATGATTAATTTTACTGTAACAATTTAAAAAATAACCTAAATGAAATTTGTATTATTTCAATAGTTTTTGTTTTACTTTTTTTGTTAATATGAAACTATCAAAGACCAGAAATTCAGAATCCATGGGTATCTTTGTCTTGGTTTTTTGTTGCTCTCACGGTATCATCAAATAAACTAACATAGCGTGCAACGGATTTTTGTTATAAAATTAGCATGCTCTTTATTAACACACTTTAACAACATTCTGATACAGAATGGTCGTCTGTCAATAGAGTATCTCAGTGCTTTGATTAATTATGCTTACTGATCAGCAGGACAATCAGTAAGTAACTAAATAATATAGTCCGATCTATAAACTTATTGTTAATTTCTGGTGTCATAAATACTGACTGATTAAAATATACAATTAGAAGCTGTATAATTTGAGTGAATTCATGACAAAATAAAATACGAACAGTATTTACTATTAAATCTAAAAACTACTGTATCTGTGGGATATCTTAAACGGTTTATTTTAAAAGTTAAGGACTTGTTTGCTTTGTATTATAGTGGGAGAGTTGTGCCATATTATTTTATATAGATACCTACTGTTTGACATCCTGCTTAAATCAACATTCTTCTAATGCAGCCTTATTTCCAGAGAACGAATTTTTCTTCTAACTGAAAGTTACGTTCTTGAACTAACTTACAATAAATAAACGCTCTACACTTATTACTCTACTGTTTGCTGTTTTTGTTTTTGCGAAACTTGGCGATTTAATTAGAACATTAATTCGTAACATATTTATTTTATTATATTAATAAATTTAACATTAACGTCTTCCTACATTTAGGTTGCACTAAAAAAAAAACAAAGAATACTAAATAACAATGAACTAGAATAAAATATAAATTATTAACTAAGTAATAACTTTTGAACTAATAAGACAAAAAATTTAGTGATTGTTCTACTAGATCCAATAAATAAGCCAATTACTTCATAGATACCAAATCATTCTTTATATGCATATACAGAGTGTATTATTTCAGGTGGAGAATATTAGCACAACTAAATTCTCCTTGTGAAATTGAGCAAAAAATGTTATTCAAATGTTCGTCTTAAACGCATATTTTTCGAAATAAAAGTCATTTAAAATTTTAAATACTTGCAACGCTGTATGAAAATTGTAAGTAGAGCAAGAATAGGTCATAAGTTTATTAACGTGGTTAGCTTAGTGACATTTTTGCAGGTCGTTATAATTAATGTTTCTAGGTAAATACAGTATTGCAATATCTTCTACAAACAAGTAAATCAAAGCAATTGCGTTATGTAAAAGCCATTTTAAAGAAAATGGCTGGTAAACAGGAGAAAAATATCATTGATTTATATTTTCTTGTACTTAAACTATGGGTGGTTACATTTATTTAATAATTTTGGGCAGTCATAAGCAAATTATAAAAAGATATACGACTCTTAATATTTCTACAACCGAAGAGTTAACAAGTTGGTACTAGAATACTAAAATAATACACCCTGTATGACAGAATGAGAAAAAATTATTTATACAAATAATTATGGCTAATTCACATTAAAAATAATTCAAAGTCAAATGAATATTAATCTTTACTACAGGATAACAAATTTTTAGTAAATAAATCGACACTACATATTTGGAGGGTTTTCAGTTGTACATGTTCGCTACAAAGATTCTTTATTGCAATTTTCTAGTACTTTTAGTGAAAAGATCATTAGGTAGCAAAAGACTAAACTATTTTACCAAATGTAGCCCCCTAACAAAGCGCCCTAACATTTAAGCAAACGTGTCAGATTCAGTCTCCAAAAGGAACTTTCTCTGAAAGACGGTTTAGAGTTACGTTTATAATACTTGATTTTGTACGCAGAAATATAACCTTTTAATGACAGACGGTATTTCTCAGACTGGAAACTTCTAGATCACGTTGTACTTAATTACCTAATTACAAAATTGGAGCTTTAAAGCAAAGTTGTTAAGCTAGGGAAAACAGAACAAATATCTGTGGGATATACCAGTAATACGCTAATGCAAATACTTCTATGACTTATTCATTGTAAGTAGTGCTGGGAGTTAAAACGGAATTGTTTCGGTGCTTTCAAGTACTAGTACTCTAAAAGCAATTTTAAAATCGAATGCCATAAAATTTGACATATTCTTAGAAAAATAAAATAAGTCAATTTTTACATTTGCTCATGACATTCATGAAAGGAATAAACTTCAGGTTTTACTTTTTATCAATTTTTATTAATAAATTGAAAAAACTAAACCAAAATCTAGAATTAAAAAAATTATTATTCTTATTATAAGCAACTTTTGAAAACTACCTTGATTTAATTTTGCACAATTTACTAGCGAAAAATTCTCTTTTCGTAACGAGAAAGGACTTAATGTGTACCATGATATTTTAACCTTCCTACACGTTGCCATTTCTTAACAAAGAATTTTCTTCAATTAATTAGTTAATTAGGTAAATTTTAATAAGCAACTGCAAAATTCTTCAAGCGTCTTTTGATCTTAATCGATAAAGCTGGTAGGTAAGTACAACGTATAAGCCGCTCATAATCATTAAAGTACTCCTTTAGGAGTAACCCCAGAAATGACCCATATTTTATAAGCAATTAATATAATATAACCAGATGCCCTAGGAAGCCTCCTTCCCAAAAAATTAGACTCATAATGGATAATAATGGGATTAATTTTTCTTAATATCCACCCTTGAAGTCTGTTTCTAACAAGAATAAAGAAATATATATTACCGAAGCTTTATTTCGAAACCACTTTTGTGAAGCACTTTATTAAATAAATGATTTAACTTAAATATAATTAATTGTGCTTCGTCCATTGTAATAATTGTTATACATATTATTCTATTGTTGTTTGAATAATATTTTAGAATACAATCAACTGTAAAATGCTCTGTAATATTTTAAACCGATTGTAGGTTGTGTGATGTAATAGATTACACAAAAGCTCTGTGCTTTATAATTAATTTACGCATGCAAATTGATCTGGTTATGGTATTGGTAAATCTTTAATCTGTTTTTGTTGTTGAACTCCTTCCCTATGGATTTTCAATATTTAATCTGCGTTCTTTTAGTCATAATGCTTTTTATATCTGACACAAACTTTATACTGATTTGCTATTATTTATTTACTTAACATGAAAATTAAGGTCTTTGTTTTATGAGACTGTACGATCTATTAGAAATTAACTTTTTTAACGTAACTGAGACTAATTTTTATTGGGATTATTAATGACAACTGGAAACTAAATAAAAAGCCATATAGGAGCTAGAATATTTTAAAGTTATTATTTCTGAAGCGTTAACTTACACTCTGACATAGTATGTATTGACAACGTAAATTTTATACAGCATGTAATCACAAGCTGTACAAGCTGAACGTTTTTTTTCAGTGTTCATTGCATATGCAAATTCAAAGTTTTCTTTTACTAAAAACAGAAGAAGTTATAACTGAAAACCAGATTTTAGCTAAAATGCCTTTTCATAATTACAGTAGGCACTTCAATTATGATTGTAAATGTGCGCGTTTAGTAAAAATTCTCGTATATAGAGCAAACTTTCAAAGCCGTAGAGAGAAAATCCCAAACCAGGGAAAAGTAAATTACGAGCCCCAGTTCTTCGTAAATATTACCCCTAAAAACTCTAACGGTTGTGTAAATTATAGTAATAGCAATTAGGAATTTCAATCAAACAACTACCGGCATATCATATTTGGAATGAAATTCACACAAGTAATTCCAAAAAAAAAATCAAAAACAAGAAAAGAACTGATTTTAAAGCACACAAAAAGTTAATTTGAATTGCTCATATAGATCTAAACTTTTTGAAATGAAACAGAAATCAAGTTAGATTTTGCAGAAATACTTGCATCAGTCGACATCACCTACTAGCGGAATTAATTCTGAGCACCTTTAATAAAAATTAGTTCTTTTTGATATTTACAAAAAAAGTATACCCTGCTACGCCACACTGATACTATAATATAAATATTTTCAAATAGGAACAATATAAATATTTTATATATAATAAAAAGTTGTTCTAAACTTATAGTGGGGTTTATTGGTTCAATAAATAAAGACAAAAATTGATATTGTCTCCCCACAAATAAAGTTTCAAAAACTCGTGCAAGCATTGACTATCATACCTCCAGATGTTGTTTCGTCCTTGTTTGGACTGATCAGTAGAGGATTGTGAAAGTCAATGCTTGCCCACTTCATACTGGTTATATACAAATCAACTTGATCAAGCCGTATCTGAACCAGACGGAGAGGCAGAAACGCATCAATTGGGCTCTGAACCCAAGGACTAGGTGGAAGAAGACTGGGACAAGGTTATTTGAAGTGATGAGATAAAAATCAGCATCTTCGGCAGTGACGGAGTGAAGTTTGTTTGGTGTCGACCTGGAGAGGATCTTTTGCGCGAGTGTACCACAGCTGCTATGAAGCACTGGGGCAGCATGGCTATCCATGGTGTTCGACGGCTAGCTGTCATTGAGGGCAATATCAATGCCAAAAAGTAAGTGAAACTGTTGCCTTCAATCGAATTTGTTCAAAAGAGACCCACAAAAGTGCATCTTCCAGCAGGACAAATCGCCATGCCACACCACCAGGATTTGCACGAAGTGGTTCAGTGACCACCACATGACCGTTTTGCCTTTGCCAGGTAATACTACGGATTAACATCTTATAGAAAATCTATGATCAAGCAATAAGATAGAGCTGATGGAGGCCATCATCCAGGCCTGGTACCACGTGATTACACCTGAAGATCTGCAACGTCTGGCGCACTCCGTACCTCGACGAACCGAAGTTGTACTTGAAGCTGTAAATTTTTTGTACTTCCTTTTGTTTAAATTGTATTTTTTTGTATAGTAAAAGTGTGTCCATAAAATTGTGTTTTTGCTTAATTTTTCACTACAAATTTAATAAGTGACGGGTTAAATTATATAGCAATAATTATAGTAAAACTTACTTTGATAGAAATATAAAATATAGGTCATTATAACGTAAAAATGGTCAATAAATGCGAAATTTTGAAAAATTTACCGTATCCGGAATTAATCCCACTAGGTAGATGTGGTTCACACATACTACGAAAGCAGTTTATAATCGATTTACATAGAAAGATACAGACACTTTTTGTCTTAAATCACCCCTGTGTCCACTCACTCTTTTCTACAGGTACAAACCTCTGATTAATCAACGATGAAGATATCTTATAGGTTAAATGCCTGTTATTTGTGCCATTCTTATAAACATTAAAGACGAGTTGTTAATAAATGTAGTCAGTGGTCGAAGTGAGACGGTGTGGCATACAAGTACCTAGTTTTATATTCCGAACATACTGAAACGTACTTCCAAAGAAATTACCATGCCCGTATGCATTTGTAGTGACTCGAATGATGACGTACTTATTCTTATCTATTTAGTCTTGTTTTAAGTTCATTTTCTTTTTGATTTTTGCACTTGCTATTTTAGTACTGCCGTATACAAAAGGATAGCAACATCGTCATATTATTTACAATAAAAAAGTACAGAATAGCATATAGGCGATTTAAGCTAAGCGTTACGCTTCTAGTGGTAAAAATTAAGAAACTGCTTGGATTTACTTACATGTTGTGTACTGTGTGTTTCAACGTGAATTAAGCCTTTATTGAAAGTGAATATTTCAATGTGTCTATGACAGAATGGCGCATACGCCGAAAATTCATATATTGCGCTTTCTACACCATTGGAAAGAAAACTGCCTAGTTGGCGGATCTAATGTTTACCATGGTATAAGAACAAAGACCTTTACAATCGATGCGTCACAGTTTTTTCACTTTATGTAAAATTCTACTGATGGCGCTTGTGGCGTTCTGTCACGGATGCGTCGATTTATTGCTAATTCTTTGTGCTTTTAAGTACTTTAAGTGCATTTTATCTTAAGAGATTGTCATTAGTTCAACAACAGCTTCTAACATAACCTGTCTAATATGATTAACATAAAATTACATTGCCGGCTTTTAAATTTGCTTCAGATGCTGAGATCGCGTTTAAATAAGTAGATAGGTTGAAAAGGCTAAGCCTTGGACTCACTATTTTAGTATTTGAAATTGAATTTACTCAGACAGGCAGGGTGGCCTTCTCCGTGTCAGAAGCAACTAATTCTAAATCGCGCCAAAAGTTAATTTAAATTGCCTATATATCGGTAAAATCAAAGACTTGCAAACATTATAAAAATGAAGGAAAATATCACCTGATACGGGCACTTTCTAAATAAATGTTTTTTAGCAATAATAATGCAAGATATAAAGTTATCTTTTAATTTTAATTTACAATTTGTTTTTTTTTCAATTGAGTTAGAGAAACCAAAAATAAAAAAGAACTAATTGGTTTTTAGAAAATTGGGGCTCTTAAAGAAAAAACCGGGCCCCGGGGTAATCACCTCGCCATTCTCCCTTCTCGTCGGGCCAGCAGAATTTATTTTGCCTAAATGCCTAAAGCAAAAAATAGCGACCTAAAATCGAATGTTTAATAACCTAAAATAGGCCTCGATTTCTTTCGTTTACAATACAATACAACAAAAATAAAGGAAAGTCAAATTTACCGTCTAAATAGCTTAATACACGATCGAGAAAACAACAACCATCCTAAATTCTAACAATATTACCGACAGTCGTAGTGTACTCACGGCAAATCCTATAATGACACCATAGCATTTGAAATAATTTTGCCAAATGTTTAGAAATAATTTATTATAAAGATTAAAAGAAAATATAGTGAGAGAAGTTATTAATATATCATAAGTCATTTTAAAGCTTTTGTTACTGTAGTTTTTCTAATTTCTGTTTTCTGTACTATTTACTATATTTTTTGTTCCGGAAATATTACACTTTTGTTTAAACGTTTTGTATGTCAATTAAAATATATGGTGAATTAGTTCAATAAACTTTTAACCATTCTTACTATACATTTTGTGTGCAATAAGTACACCTTTCAATGAAAATATTACGGACTACGGTCTATCAACAAAATATAGCAGATCAGATTTGAAATACTTTTTTAACTTTGGTTATCTTCCATAATTTGGCATTTTTATCATGCCCCATTGCAGATTTATTAAAAAATCAAATTGCCTATTTTATGACCTTATAGATTTAACAACCTCTTTTGTACTATTGGTTTCAAAATGAACTAAGACACTTTAATTTTCCCATTGTAATATCTACATTTAATTTCACCTAAAATATTTTTACCCATAGATTATTTGACAGATAATGTCACATTTACACTAAAAAAAATACTTACATTTTCTAATCGTAGTAGTTGGCCAGTGTCCTAGTCAACAAACTCGGAAGGAGTCGTTACTGAATTTGCGAAGTCTGTCTGTCTGTCCGTCGGTATGTCTGTCTGATGTTTTTGTCAAATTTTGAAATTTTCACTTTAGATTTGGATTCTACATCAAAAACTAAAGACAACGTGATATCTATGTTTTTTGCTAACTCTTCGGGAACATAGTCAAATGGCCGCCGAAAACTGGAAAATTTTAAATTTTCTTTTTAACTTTAGAATCGTATTTTACGTCAAAAAAATAAGAAAAACGTGTACTTTAGTTTTTTGATATCACCTCGGGAACATGGTCAAAATGGCTACCTAAATTTGAAAAACAGGAGTTCGTTGTGGTTATGCTTTGCATTACCAGATGTTTCATTTTGAAACCAATAGTACATTTAAAGAAGTTATTTTAGATGCCTATTTTTGTTTCTATAACGCCCTAAATCCGGTCTTTAGTTATAATATAAAAGTATTACCAATTTAAAAATTTTATTTCGCATTTAAATCGGGTAAACTAAATGCTAAATATTTACTACCCATTACAATGAAGATAACATAATCGTTTGTGTTATTTTCCATACGAAGATGTGCTGGAGAGATTTTTACACACATGCTCATTAAGATGAAATCTTACCTTATCCGAAAAAAGAATACCTGTAGGGTGAATTTTCCAAAACAATCACAATTAAACGAGTAAGAAAGCAATCCCGAGGCACTGTCCCAGATTCTAATATCTGAATCGGACACCCATACAAAACTTCTCACATAACGAAAATTCAACAAATGTTCAAGAAGCTTGTAAGAATGTATTTCTCAACAACAATCACAGTAATAGCCCTTCATTATAAACTTGATACACACAAACGCCAAATAGTATAGCTACGGGTCACTAAAGTGTTCTCAGAACTGAGAATAGGCTTTCTATTGTATACCCAATTGAAGGGATGTATATAACTTTAATGTAGGAATACTTAGACACAATCTGAGAAGCATCTTGAACATTTTTCACTTTATGTACTCTAAAACCTTACACCAACCTATTTTCGACTTGGTTCGATTCAGCTGAGATACATTTAAGTCGGTTCTAAAAAACAAAACAGTTTGACTTTAAAGGTTATGATAGGTCTAAAATGTTCGACTATTTCGAAAAGATCATTTGACCTAAACGACTTGATCAGTCAAAAAGCCTGATTCAGTCAAAAATCCAACAACGGGCCAAAGCAAATTTGAGTCAAAAGATTTGGATTACCCTTAAACAACTACAAAATCTAATCTATCTTAAAAGTCCAATTGGCTTGAAGAACAGGACAAGTATACTGCCAATCTTTGAAGACGATAAGATATGAAGTTAGTTGGCGTAAAGCTCTGTTCGTTATGCTTATTATTTGACCCCAATTAATTTGTTTCTAAGATAATCCTGATAAACGATATGTTGTTTTTCTTTTTTCGATCGTAACTTTATTATTAAGATCTTAAAAGATTGTAGCTGTTGAAAGTCATATTCCGGTTCATTTTCAATCCAATCAACCTTGATCTGCCTAATTGACCCGAAATGGTCGATACAACCCGAAAAAGCCAAGATACTTCAACAGTAAAGCTCGTAATATGGAAGCAAACTTTGAACAGAACATAGGCTTGACTTAAAAGAAAAATAAAAAAGAAAGATTTCAAACATAATGATATTTCTCTTAAGGTAAGTAGTTGCTTTTAAGAGTTACTATTTCATGCCTTTAAAGGTTATATCAATAT
Source organism: Ignelater luminosus (assembly GCA_011009095.1). Lineage (NCBI taxonomy): Eukaryota > Metazoa > Arthropoda > Insecta > Coleoptera > Elateridae > Ignelater > Ignelater luminosus. Next base: position 182,499 of record VTPC01090653.1, on the reverse strand, counting down.
GACACTTGCTTTTAGAATTATTTAGTTTTTCTGCTTCAATTGCGTTACTAAGATCTGTTATCTAAATGAAGACTTTTTGATATTTAATATAAAGTTCTAATTTGGAGCTGTATGTCCGTAAGCATCATTATTTTAGTAAAGAGGAATATTTGACCATAGCGAGTAGTGGTAACCTACCATTCCACAAACTTTCCATTAAATGTGACTACAAAAAACTAACATTTTCGTCATCTTTATTGTTTGATAAATCCCTAGTGGCGGTATAATATGCCTTTAAAAGTTGTAATAAATAACTTAGATTCAAATAAGGGAATAAATTTTCAAAAATCATCGGTTTCTATTTATCAGTTAGATCAAATCTTCAAATTATAGCTGGTCAACAAGTTTCATTAATTAAACTCAAGATTTATTCGTCCGTTTAGAGAATGTGTACATCTCTTTGAGGACCACTTACATGTCTTGAATGTGGTTGCAGCTGTTTCAGTATCTTGTGCTGTATCTGAACCATGCTCCCAGTACTGCGCTCCGAACTAAAGGAACAAACGTTGGAGGTCGGAATACCGTACGTTTCTCGAGTTCATTGTTCGTGTTGAATGAAACAACTTTTACATAAACGAAACCATATTATACAAGCATAAATAATTTTACATTATTTTCAACTTAAACGTCGAGTATACTCGTATAAGTTCAAACGCAAATCCGACGATGCTATTTTAAGGGTGGAAACTGCTGTTGTAAAAGCATGAATCATGAATATTAATTTCGACATTCTTAGAATATTCTATAAACCAATAATAATATTTTTGTTATTTAACAAAATACATATAAAATAACACAAATTATACAAACATATTTAAAAAGTCAGCAAGAGATTTAATTTTACTTGAACTTTTGTACTGTTGTAGCATTAAAGTTATTAAAAAACTTTTCTACGCGTAAATATAACAATTAGAACTAAACTGATTTAAGTACCTATTTAAGTATCACAAAACGAGCTCGTAAACAAATTTGTTTACGTGAATTTATGCTATGGTAAACACATTATTGCCGAATAACGAATTTTCGCTTTGTTCGTAAAAACAAGAACTTTACTTTTTTGCATAATAATAACAATATTTTGAAAAGCGGCGTAGAAAATTGTTTTCGGTTGTTGCATAGAAGCTTTTTCGGTATAATTAATATTATTCCATTCAGCGTAAACAATTGAATCAGTGATAAATAAAATGTACTTGATGGGAATTATACGAGCCAGCTACTTTTAAAATTTAGATGTGTCTGATGCAATACAGTTGGAAAGTATGAAATATGTTTTTTACAACACTTATGTATGGTCCACTGAAAAGCTTCAAACGTCTAGACGTTTTTCTTGTGGTTAACTCAGAATTGCTTAGTCTTGCATGAAGTATTCAGTGACGTCTATTAATTTCACATTCAAATTTCATATTATGCTAGAGGGTTGGTTTTTTTTTCTAAAGAAAGCATTTTGGCGTCATCAAACCCTTTCTGATTTAGTGTTATAATACGATATCAAAAGGCATAAGATATTACTATCATTTTGAGTTAACTTTCTTTCTAAAACTTTCAAATGAATCATTTCACGCAAAGTTATTCGATTCATTCACCTTACATTGTTTGATTTCCGTAAAATTCGGCCCACCTATTAAGAAATAGGAAAATTAAAGTTTTTAGGTTTTTATCTTTCTTAATTTATTCAGTTACAGGCTTTACTATTTTAAAAATTATATTTCTTTGCTGACGCTATAGTGCTGAAAAATTTACAAGGCAGGGCTAAAATGCTAAGAGAAAACCATTTAGCAGCATTCTTAGTATGAGATTTATTCAATACAAATGATTTTATAAAAGTTTAGGTTTTAAAGGCACTAAGCTATTTTTCAATTTGAATTTCCAGAAATCTTTCAACAATTTTTGCATATCCATGTTGTCTTCATTATGGCGAAATTCAAAGAGGAATTTTGTAGAATCATATATTTCTTAATTGTATGCCAAAAATTAATGTTTTTAAGATAATAATTTGATTAACATAAATTGTTTAACAACTTCTCTTATCGAAATAAAAAAACCTTGTATGTAACCCTTTCTGTGACATGTCTAATTTGCCTCGTGACACAAAATAAGGCTTATTCTAAGCTGTTGGCTAAATAACTTTACTACATTGGAAACTTAAATAAACAGGAAACGCCAACTGTACGAGTCTCATATTTAGTACTATATTTACTTTATAGGGATTCACAAAGGTCTTCGTGTTTCATTCCTTTCTTGGAAGCGAGTCACTTTAAGATCAAAAATGGAAGTTTAAGGAAAAACAAAATTATGAATGAGGCAATTTAAAGTTTGTAAAAACTACTATTTCGGTGTTCAAAGAAAAACTATGACAAATTTCACTAGAACAGTCTACACATGGAATTCAACTCCAGACATTTCAAATGGGACTTATGTTAGAGCGTTAGCACTCAGAAGCATCTACGGTCTACATAAATAAAAACAGCTCAAATACTAAAGAATATAAGTTTCATTTACTAAGATTACTAAAAGTAGACCAAAGAACATTGTTGTCGTTCCAAGTAATTGTTTTAAATATATCTTCTTTAAACTAGTGTGTTTCTGAAGCTTATTATTGTACGGGAGCATTAACTAACTGGAATAAAGGAGAAGTACACCTACTTGTGTATTCCTTCAATTTGTGACGCTTCTAAGCATTTAATTTCTAAAAAGCTCGAAAAATATACAGAGTGTCCCAAAAAACCGTAAACGTATGGCTACCTCAAAGTTTATTAAAAAGTTCTGATTTCTCAAATAACTCGATTTATTTAATACTCTCCAGCTGAACTAAACTAAACATGTTACGTATAAAACGAAGTTTTTACATCCCCGCACAAATTAAGCCGGTGGTATAGCAATTAAAGCATGCTTATTTACTAGCTCAAGCATGTTGGAGTTAGAGGTAGTTTGACGGTGCACCCAGGGCTGCCCATAATAAGAGAAGCTACAATAATTGGGTGGAAAATAGGCACCAAAATTACGGAGATCTGTTATGACAACGTAGATTCCGTAATACACCTTGATGTTTTTGCTGGTAACGAATAAATACATATAGGGTAGCCCAACAAAAACGAAACACACTGAATAACTCTTACAAAAATAATTTTTCGTAAAAATGAAAAAACACGTCGATTTATATTGGGAGGGAGACATTTTTGACGTACAATTCAACTTCTCAAAAATTTCCAATGGGAAGGGGGTTCAAGTGACACATCATTAGAAAGGCCTTTAAATTCTACGTATTGCTCCGTTTGAATTTTTAAAATTCAGTTAACTTGTTCGAAAGATGCAGGGTGACATTAAATTGAAGTGCATTTGTTCTCATTTTGTTTAATTCGACAATTACAAACTGTTAACCAGTAGTAAAAAGCTCATTAAAATATGTCTAGTAAAATAACATAACATAAATTAACGCAATAAATATTCAAGATTTTGACCACCAAGTTCAAGTGGTTCAAGAATTCGCATTCATTCGGACATTCCGGCTTCGAGTGCGAAGCGAGGCAGTCGACCCGGTCTGCAGCGAGAGCGGTGACGCATCGGGGACGAAGAGTACGGGCTCAACCACAAACGCGGTAGTTGGGGAGCTACCGCCAACCCACCCTCCAGAGTCTGTGTTTGGGGGGCACAGGCCTGGCGCACTTCCACCACCAACGGGGCGACTTGAGGTCGCATCGCTGCATCAACCCAACCGACCGTCGGTCTCCAGGAATTGAGGGAGCTTGAAGACCGCGACCGCCACACACCCAATCATACCCAAGATGCAGTAGATGGATCAACGGCCGCTCCACCACCAACCGGCGTCTGCGTAGGGGTGCGCAGGCCCGGCCATCATCACCACACATCTCAGCCTCACCCGATCGGCCCGGGTAGCTACCGGGCCGTGATTACCAAATTCCATTCCATTCCTACCCAAACCCTCGAGCCCGGGGCTTCTCGAGGTACCTACTCCACGACGCCCGGATTTTCTTCGCCAATCCGTCACGCTTCCCGCCGAATCAGTTCCCTCCAACAACTTCCCGCCAAATCATTCCCGCCTAACAATTCCCGCCAATAATCACCACACCCATTCCAACCACCACACTGTTCTCACTGGGTTTTCCGTGGTTTCCCCAGTGGTTAAGGCAAATGCCGGAACAGTTTTGCACTTCCACGGCACACTCCCTACACCTAGACACGTACACATCACTACTCTAACACATACACACTCTCACACTTCTCATCACACAATTCCAACACCGTTCTGAAAAGAACCGTCGCGTCGAACTCCTCGTCGTCTCTGTGTGACGGCTCGCTGGCCGTCCTTGGGCACCACCACCGACGGGGATTATGGAGGACCTGCTTCCGGCCTGCACCACCATCGCCACCAGACCATCATCACCGTGGACTGCGGGCGTGCGGACTGCTTGGTACCCGACATGTTGGCGTGCACGACAGGGGTTATCCCACCATTTTCCAATTCACCAGCCATAGAGAAATTAAGTTTTCTAAATGGCAGCCACCTACGGTGGCATTTATTCATTGATCCTCCTCCACCAAGTTCCACACGATGATAAAGATTATGTTCGAAACGTTGCTGTGCATTCTAGAGCATTTACAAAGTTATTTGTCGGTATTTGTTAGTAATACGTTGGCGTAAATCTTCTAAAAAAGCTGGCTGCATTGCATAAATTTTACTTTTTAAGAGACCCCAAAAAAATGAGCGGTGACAAATCTGGAGACTGAAAAAGTCATTCAATCGCGCCTCTCCTTTCAATTCAACGACCTGGGAAAGTTTGATTCAAATACTCACGAACGGAAGGTGCAAACTGCATAGGAGTTCTGTCTTGCTGAAATATTAATTGATCCTCCAGGTAACGCTCATCATTTTCGATGATTTCAGTTAGTACCGGATCAATCAGATCCTGCAGTAATTTCAAATAGATATCCGCAATCAAATTGCCAGCTAGAAAAAAAGGACCAACGAAGGGATCATCAAAAATGTCTGCCCAAACATTAACCTTTCTTATCGTTGGTTATGGACATCATAAAATTTTCTTGGATTCGAATCTGCTCAATAGTGACAATTATAACAATTTACCATACCATTTACACAAAAAGACCATTCATCAGAAATAGATTAAATAGAAAATTTGGATTATTAGTCGCTCGTTCACTCCCATATAGCACACAGACATTCTATGGATATGCATTGGACGTCCAAATGTCGGCGGATGGATGTCCAGTGGACGTCCGTTTGTCACAACTTTGGACATCCTACGGACGTCCGTTACTGGACGTAACTTGTACAGTTTTTTGTACGTAATTTGGACATACTTCGGACGATTATTGAACATACATAATTCGGACAATGTTTGGACATAATCTGGACGACCTTTGGGCATAATTTGGACGATTTTGGATGACAAATGAATGTTCAGTTGACGTCCACCAACGGTCGTCCAGTGGACGTCCAAACACAAATGTCCAATGAATGTCCAATTTACGTCCATGGACGTCGGGACGAAATCTGGATGACAAACGGACTTTCAATGGACGTCCGGTGCTATATGAGCTTATGACCTCACAGAATTGCAAACAACAGTCAAAGTCTTTATTACGTTCCTGTAGCAACTAAATCTTGTATGAGTAAAACTTGTGGTGTTTTAAAATTCGTGGGACACTAGTTCTGCTAACACTAGATACAGCAGCCAATTGCCTCCTAATCAACGTAGGATCGGTAGCAACATGGCTCAGAACCGCCACTTCCACTTCTTTATTTCGCGCGGGGTTCTCAGCATTTCTTGTTTTATTGACTACGTTTCCTGTTTCCTGGAATTTTGCCAATAACTTTAAAACATACTTGCGACCTAGATGTTTATTTGCATGTCGTTGATTGAACAGCTCGGCAGTTCTGTCTGCATTTTCACTATTTCCAAAGAAAGGTGCAATCATTTAAACCCTTTCTGCAATATAATAACCCATAATGTAAGTTTTTCTTAATTTACAACAACAACAAGTACTAGAAATAGAAAATTCACTTGCCGCTCACACTAGGGAAATAAAAAATAAACATGACAGGCTTGTCTAGAGTGGATACAACATTGTCAAATTAAATAAGAAAAAATATTAAATATAAAAATTTGAAGATCATGAAGCCTTCTATGTACTAGATTTCATACCCTGTTTCTTCCAAACAAATAGACCGAATTCAAAAACTCAAACGGGCCAATATGGAGACTTGAAAGGCGTTTCTAGTGATGTGTCACTTGAAACCCTTTTGCACTAGAAGTTTTTAAGGGGATGACGCCTCCCCCTACGGGTTGAAGTTTAGGATTTGAGTCGTACACCAAAAATGCTCCCCTCCCCAATACAAATCGACGTGTTTTTGCATTTCTTTGAAAAATTATTTCTGTTTCGTTTTCGTTGGGCCATGCTGTATAATCAATAGATAAAAAAGTTTATTTGCTTGACTGTTTCCTTGAAGAGGTAAAACGTTATAGCAAACACTACTTCATGCGCATACATACTGAATGGAAAGATCGCCTGCCATAATTTTGTAATGCGCTTATAAAGGTTTGCTAATGCAAAGTGAAGATCGAACAACTATAGGATCTTAGTGAAATCGAATAATAACATCAATAGCACAAATAATTCTAAAAAACAGTCATACAGCACAAAAGATTAAAAGCTCACAAAATGAACTAGCAGAAACAGATATTTGCAGAAAAATTGATGTTAAACGTAAGGTTACTTTTTTTATATAAGAAAGTTACAATTGCGTCTAACGAGCAACTTTTTACAAAAAGAAGAACACTATAAACGTTATAAAGATAGCAAAAAGGATCCATTTTACCAGGTTACAAAATTAGCATAAACAGTAAATCTCCAGAAGACATGAAAATGTAACGTTATATTCAACTTCAGGTGTTCTCACAAACTGTAAACTGAACGTAAAGTCGTCTATAACAAATAAGCCATGCATAACAAACGATAACTGAGCCCCAGGCGATAACTAGATTTTACAATAATGTTAAACGTTGGGAAGAGTAGTGGAGTAGTTTAGATAATTTATTCATTTACATATGAAAAAGCACAAATAGAAATCTCAATGAAAACTTAAAAATGGTTCCTGGTAATAAATACCTTCACTTATCATAAAGGTATGGGAAAAAATTTACATTTTTGTAGTGAAAAAATCAGAAAACCTTTCAGTAAAGTCTCACATCTTAATCGTGGAAAACAACGACGTTAGGAATTTTCAAATTTGGAAGTTCAAAAAACATATTTCCCCTGGCGAACAATCAAATTTTGTTAACAGTTATTTTACTTGCCTTTGTTTAGGGCAAATAAATGGACGTCAATTTCTCCTGATTACAACTCCATAGATGTACTGTATATTTAACACTCTTCCAAGAAAAAGTTTATTAAGACCGCAAAGAATCTTTTAAAAAAATTCCTCTAGAAATGTAATTAGATCGAAGGCTTATCAACAGTTGCAGCCCAGACTAAGAAATGTTACAAATTACTTGTCAAATCAACATACAGGGTTGTTTAAGTTTATACACTCATAAAATTTACTTTTGAAAAAACATTTTTTTGTTGTTCATTTTTAGTAGTCAACTGTGCAATTGTTTTTGTCAATAATGTAACCACTTGTTTTTTTACTATTGTGACTGTACGTGACCATAGTTCGAAATCAATATCTGTTACCTGTCAGAAATTATTAACTGTTGACAGGATACATTTTTTTATAGCACCAGTATTTTAATAACCCCAAAAGTAGAAACATTCGAAGACAGCCTTGAAATGTGTTCAATATTATAAAGCGGACAAATATAAGATTTATAAATAGATATACGTATCTGAAAAGTTGCTGATATTGGCAAGGAACATACCTACATAGAGAAGAAAGTATTAAAGTAATCGAAGGAAATTCCAGTGGGAGCTTTACATGATATCTAATTTTAAAACCAACTTTCCACGATATTAAAGCAAATCCTATAAACGTAAAAAGGGTTTTTATAATTCTACATTTAAATAATAAATAAATTTATCAAATAAAAGATAAACATCCAATAAGATGCCATATATTGTTTTCCGACAAATTTGATACACATAAATTCCCACTGTAAGTACAGAACAACTTTGATGTATTTCCTAGTTGGAAATAATTTTTGAAGAAATAAATTGTTTAACAGTTATCACAAGCATATTTTAAAACACACATTTAATAACCAATCATGCATCATCAATATTCGTGCTATGAAAAACGAACTAATTGTGCTATTGACAACATGTCTGAATGTACTATAACATTAATGAAATGGCAGTTGAAAACTGAGACCGTAAACAACAACAACATTGCTAGATAATGTAATTACCAAATCAATATCGGAATATCAATATAAAATTTATTTTATAAATACTATCTACAAAAATATTTCTTGTACATCTTTTACTTTTAAAATAGAACGTCTATTACGTAATAATACAGAAACCCGTAATAAATAGAAGTGACAAGAACCTGCTCGGAATTTTTATAAATTAGAAGAGAAAACATAGAATCGAAATCTTCTCGATATCTCAGGCATCCCCTTCGCGATGATGCTGAATTTCAGCTATATTCTGTCGGAAGGTATGACGCAACAATCTATTATTGTACCACTGAGATTCGTACAAAACCTAAGTTAAAAGGAGTTTTTCAAATTGCGTTCATTAACAGGCAGTTATTCAATTTAAAATTCAATATTTTCGAATTTATTTATTTTTATTTAAGGATAATGCGCAAGCTAAGTTGAAAGATAAAGTCTATCAAAATTATATTTGACATGAGCTTTTTTATATATGTACACATTCTAAACACGAAAGGTAATTGTAACCTCTGTACTAGCACAATCATCAGCAATTTGCTTTTGGGTCATTTTATTACATTTTTTCGAATCAACAAACATTAGAATATTTAAGTGATTCCTACATATGTGATTCCTAATTATGATTTTTTACAGCTTAATGGCATATAGTTCTGCACCCAGTAAAGATAAAAAACTGAACTTGATTTTGTTTTGCAGCTTGAAACTTAACATGTCGTGTGATATTGCGTTGTTGTTATTTACTTCAATTTATTTTTTTTGAAATTAAATTGCAGGTCTTCAAATAATAAGAAAAGGAGATCTAAATGTTTTTGGGCTATTAGATACTTGGTTAACAGCTGATATAATTACGGAAACAGTTGCAATACTAAGACGTAATCAAACCACCAGTAGTCTTATTGACCTTATTTTTGTAAATAACCAGACTGAAATTAATTACTATGGGTAATCAGTGCAGACAGTATCTTGATCATTAATGTAACCTTGTGTAACATAAAAATTAAGTAACCCCAATTTATTCTTTACTGATTTGATATTATTTCTTTGAAAAAATCTAGTTAAGGAAAATGGTTCTTTACATTATAATCCTTAAAATCTGCTGTTGATGTCAAAGTGGCTAAACTCTAAGCACCTTACTTAATTGATAATTTGAAGAAAACTATGAGGGTTTACAAGTTAATAAAGTATAAGCGTACTAAATTTTCAATTTGGAACACCTCAGGCACCTACAATATCTTTTATCATTTTTATTGATAAGAAACTCTAAAATTATTTACAATATTAGTAAATCTCAACATTCAGAACAAATGATGTTAGAAAAATTTGCGAATTTACGCCTGTGGACATGGTGCGATTATTATACGTTCTATAATATTGGCAGCTGTAAATGTAGTTCTCGAATTTATCGATCCGCGAGGTTGAAATAAAACCTTCCTTTAATATTAATTCCCTGTATACATATGTTATTCCTTGAAAATTACATTTTATCTTTTCTATCCTATAAAATAGAAACTTCGTCAGCAGCCTTTGTGTTGTTAAATTTATGGACTTTGTTAAATTATTTCTTCCCCGAATTCTATAAGAAAATGTTTTCTTTCCTTATTGCATAAAAGCGTTGTATATAATAAAATCGCTTCTAGCTTTGAAATTTTAAAAAATTCAAATACAACATCAGGATAATTTCTTCCTTATCAAGTTATTCTTTTAAGTCACCTTGCCTAGTTAAGGGCAAAATTTATTATCGCATTTGGTCAATTAGCTAGCAGGGTAATGCTCTCAACTCCTAACCGATTTTACCCCATCCTCTTGCTGTCTCCATTGGCGCTTCTTATATCACGAGCTCCTAAAGACCAATGAGATGATTGATCAACTCCTTTGGAAGTTAGAAGACTCACTTCGAACGATAGTTCAAGGAGAGCTTTGTTAAGTGTCGCAAAAGTAAGTCACGCGCATCCCGCGTTTACTTTGTGTGGAAAGTTTAGACTTGAGAAAATTCACGAGTCCCGGGATCTTTTCAAGTGGTTAAGAAGCATCCGCATAGGTTCTGTATGAAGCCTAAGTGTATACGTCGTGAATGATTTCTGTCTTCCACAAATATATCCTGACAACCCTTGGAATTTACCAGATGTGTCGCGTGTTAGTGGTTAATTGAACTTTCGTCTTATCGACGGATCCACACCGAAGTTTTAATAACGCTATCTCTCCGGCTTTCGTATCGTTTTCAGTGCATTCCGAAGAAACCCCGTGTTACTATAGCGTTCCCTGTGTTTAAACAGTTTTGTCGAATCTTTGAGAATTGTACTGCCTCGCAAATTTAAGGCGTTGTCCGCTGTCAAACCTCTATTTACAGTATCAGTATACAGGGTGTTTCATTAATAATTGGAAATATTTTAACTGTAGAATCCTGAGCTCAAAATATTAAGATTGAACCCAAATCACTTAGATAAAATGTGGCTTCTTACTAAGTTACGAGGTGTTTTATTTAAAAATTTAAAAACTATTCGTTTCAAGAAATTTTAATAAATAATATTATCTTTTGTTAGTAATAGGGATTAAAATTTCATTTGCGTAACAAATGCAATCGTATGACCCAAGAACACCGACATAATTAATACACATTAAAATCAAATAACTGTGCCGCTTCATTTTTAACTTTAAATATCTCGAAAAATAATGACTATATCGCTATGAATGAAGAGTATGTTATTTACATAGAAAGTATTGGAGAATCGAAAAATTGTGCTAAAATGGCAATTGCGCCAGTGGCGTAGAATTTGGGAATGGTCAACCGTTCACTTGCCCCTATCGTACGCCTCTGGTAGTAGCCAGAAACGATTATTTAACATAATTTAGTAGGGTGTACAGTACCTACACTTCCTACCAACTATGACAAGGATACGTCAAATAGTTTTAAAGTACTGGGTACAAACAGTTTTTAAATTTTTAAATAAAACACCCTGTAACTCAGTAAGGAGCCATATTTTATCTAAGTGATTTGGGTTAAATCTTAATATTTTGAGCTTAGGATTCTACAGTTAAAATATTACCAATTATTAATGAAACACCCTGTATACGTGAAGTTGTCGCTTCGTCACTATAAATGAACTGTATTACTTTATTAAAAAGAACTTTGCGTAAACCAATGTGCAGTGAAGTGTTGTGCTTTGTGCCACAAACGTGGATACCTATTTGGATTAGTCCGGTATCACGGTAAATAATTTCACCATTAAACTTGTATCTTGTTGGCCCAAATCGTCTCGCAACCGTTGAACTTTGTAACTTGCTAATGTGAATTTTTCTTTGACTTGTTACCAGTTTGCGTTGGTTCCAAATAGATTAAGAATTACTTTGTTCTAACGTCATTTCACATTAGTGAAAACCCTTGTAATAACATTTTATTTACTTAGTTGAGATTTGCTATTTATTAGATTGTTTTGCCAGTTTAACAGTGTCCAGATTGAATGATCGAACGTCAACATTTTAATCTTTGTTTTGACGGTTCATACTTGAAAGGTTTTTTTTGTTATACAACCTGTGATATTAATAACTTTGCGGATTTGCCTTGTTTAAAAGTTTTTTTAAATACTTAAGTGGATTCAGAGCTAAATGAGAAAACACCTGGCAGTGACGACCTCGTTAATAGTTTTATATTTATGTGTGCTTCCTTTCACAAGCAATCGGAATTTAATATCCACGAACATTTTGCGTTATCAATGTATTGTTTTTGCATTCATAAAGTCAGGCGTACGGTGTATGACGTTTGCCCGTTAGTTCGTGTATGTTAAATATTTACTGTGGCTAAAGTTTATCGTTTACATGATTGATATGAATATTTATGCAATTTTTTTCCTTTGTTTGTGTTTATGCTGAACCAATTTTTTTACAGTGTAACTCAGAACCGCTGTACTTTGTTTATTTTTCCAATTTATGAGTATGGTAGTTGATTTTGTAATTTTACCTTCTGACTTTTATTTTGTAAAAAGCGTAAGAATAGATTGTTTCAGATATTAGCTGTTTTAGAGCCAGGGGACGTTGACCTTCCCCTACACACAACATTAGTTTAATTCCGTACTGGGAACGTAAGTATCTCAGAGTGACCAGAACAATCTCGTTTCTTTCTATTTGTGTAATGTTCGAATTCTTCAATTTGCTGTAACTTCTTTATTTTCGAAGCTAGAACAAAATCATTTTAGCATTATTGAGGCACTTTTTAATGTAGAATTCAATGCCGTCAGTCGTTGTTTTCTAGCCCTTTCCATAACTGCGCTGTAACTCAAAGTTGAGTTTTTTCAAATGGATCGATTCTTTCAATTTGCTGTAACTCCTTTATTTTTGAAGTTACATCAAAATCAGTTTAGCATTATCGAGGCACTTTTTAACGTAGAATTCAATGCTGTCAGGCTTTTTTTTTTCTAGTCTTTTCCATAACTGTGCTGTAACTTAAAGTTGAATTTCTTGAGTTGTCCATATAAAAATTTTTATAAGTTACAGCACAGTTATGGAACGGAAAGACAAAAGACGGCAGCTTGTTTCTGGCAACTGGAATAGAATAAGCATGGAAAAATAGGTCACGAGTACCTAAGCCGTTTTTATTTATCTGCGCTAATAAGAAAGTTACCCATTTAATCCTTTCGAAATTGAACCACACTGTACAGATTACATCCAGATCGCGTCCAGTAATAGACATCCGTTGAATGTCCAAAGTTCGACAAATTGGAGCTTTATTTAAGTCGGTGAACCAAAAATTAAATGTCCGATGACCGTCTATTGAACGTCCGCGTACTATATGGGAGAAAAGTAATTTCTTTTGGTTTGGGTTAGATATGGTAAAGAATAGATAAGATAGAAAATCACCAGAGAAGCTGTTAAGGCGGTCTGAGTTAACTAGCCAACGATCAACAGCAAGAACCAATTAGTTTTGTAGCTTGGAGCGACCACTACACTTTTGATTTGTAGGTAGATCACTTTCTTTACAAACAACTAACTGTAACATATGATACGATATATTGCTTATCTGTTTCGTAAATAATAAATATATGGAAAATGTTCGTATTTTTCAAGAAAATAATATCGTATAAGGCCGTGTACAATTGCGGTATAGCTATTTTTTGCTAGAAAAGAGCATACGTATCAGATCTAAATGTAAAAACAAACTACAGTATCACTTGCGTTTTCCCATTTTTATTATGTGATCCCAATTCTCCTGGTAACTATTTTATAGTTATTTATATAACAAGAGTGTAAAGTAAAGTGTTTTGAATGAGTAGAAAGTTTATGGCACAAGCGATAGCGAGTGCCATAAACCCTACGAATTCAAAAAACACTTTACACTCGAGTTGTATCCAATATTTTTGCACGACAGTATTTTAAAGAAAATAATAAAGAAAAACCGTCGACGGTAGATTAAAAAATGAAGTTGGTCAAGATCATAGGAACGTACAATGATTTCATTATGACATCGATACGGCCATTATAACATCGATGCCTGAAATTAATTGCAAATGTTTGTAATTGTCAACTTTCGACATTGACAACTAGTTGTAAAGCGCCAACTTTACAGACGATCGCGCAAAAAATGATTTATTCAAGCTCCTACAAATAACTACCATAATCAAATTTTGCTACATTTTATATCCTCTGTATAGTGTGCCCTAACAGTAAACTTAGAAACATTATGTCACAAACTAATAGTTATACCGGATAGAACTTTGTTGCTTCAAAGCAACTTATTATTGTAACGTCAATAAAGTTGTTCTTCAAACATTCCTTTATAGACAGCGTAATTACGGGTAATGTAATTATATTTAACTTTCCATACAATAATTTCCGCAACGGTTACTTTGAATATTAAAAGCACAAACAAGTAAAAACGTTACTTTTTTAAGTTATAATAAGGTTTATATTCGAGCTAATCTCGTGTCATCTTCTGAAGTGTTAATTTTCGTTCCACAATCTTATCAGGACTCGGAACAACTTTTGTACGACTGTTCGTAATTACATCCCACACGTTACTTGTATAAGGTGTATAACAGTCAGGTATACATAATACACATACCCTGACAAACGTTTACAAAATAACATAACACAGGGCGCAATTCAACCAACCACTTTCAACAATTTCACGTCAGCTTTTTAACAGTCGCTTACTTTTACAGTTTCCCCTTCACATTTCCAAAAACCTTTTATGTGACAGTCACACTCTCCAGTTCAGCAGTACTGTAGAACGAAATAAGAGAGAAAGTAAATTGATACAAATGTATAATGTTTTTCAGTTCACTACCTTCTGTGTTAATTACATTTTCTAGTACTGAAAAGGGTTGAATGCATTTATTATATCGTTAATGTTCTTTAAGACAGCCTATTTTATAGTAGAGAAAAATGTATCAAAAGGGCTACATTTTTCATTTAAAAATAATTATTTTTTTCCTTAAATTGCGAATTGTTGCTAAAGAGGTTTACATTTATTTTAGAACAAATTGTTTTAATGAATACACCGTTATTCATCCTTTTTGTCGGGCATTTCTACCGCTTTTAAATTTATTTGTTTGCTCTTTTAGAAACGAGATTAGTAATTTCATGTGAAACCCGTCGAGATATTTAATTTAAAATGGCCTGTAAACATTCTAGAACCCTTTTCAGTTCTTCAAAGGGTTTTATTGGTGAAGAATTTTGCTTGGTTTCTGTTCTTAAATAATTAAATTATAATAAAATATTCTCAATCTCAACATGAATCACATCAAATTAAGCCAAATAAAATATTATTTATTTTAAATAAATTTTACTGCAGACTCGTTATACAGAGTGTTTCAACAATCTGTAGACGATAGATAAACGGATAGTTATTTGTAGAAAAATGCTATTTAGAAATGTCTGTCCGATAGTTTTTCTGCAAAGATTGGTGAGTTTACAGACGTCAATTTATATTTTAGTTTGTTTGGTTTTAAGACTAGATTGTTACATTAAGTTCATTTTAACAAAATGTGCTGAAGGAAGAACTTTTTGTGTTAAAAGATAATTATAGTAAGAGTATTCAGAAAGCTTATGTAAAAAAAACAACTTTTGTTGTATTTACATAAACTAAATTGAAAAAAATGGTTGAACTTGGCTTGTTATTGCTAGGGTCGGAGGAAGGACGGTCCTAATGTTTTTTACACGAGATGTCACAATTTAAATGAATTCCCTGAGGAAGCTTTCACGTATAGTAATATCTCTAGTTATTTCTAAAAAGTTTTCTTAGTTTAAATAACTAAGTTAATAAGGACCTAATACTTTTACACAACTCCTGTTTACAATTTTTAAATTATTATTACTATTTTTACTTGAACAGTATGGTATATTTGGACTCCCATTATTTTCTTGAATTACCTGTATGCGCAAAAGTTATATCAAACAAAAACATCAACATAAAAACTATATATAATACTGATAAAGGTTAGAAAATTACTTTTTTTGCGCTTTTCGTAAATTTTGTTCCCCCAGCGTAATTCATAAAATATCCTTGAAAGGGTTGCCACCGGACCGAATGCAAATTTTTTCTTGGCGTATCTCACTATAAAGCACAAAAAATGTTTCACAAATTCACCCATCATTTCAATGTTTACGCGAATGATTATTTAGAAATACGCTCGCGAAACCAACACCACCTTTAATTTATTATTCAACCTTATTACACAGCAAGTGTTAGATTCGGACTGGTTTTTAATCAAGATAAAGGAAAGGTTTCCTAAGTACAGAATTTTTGTTTGAAGCATGAAACACTCACATGTGCATGCCTTTCAATTTAATTAACTAGGAGTCTTGACGTTCACGTCAGGGACGGATTTAACGTTTTGTAGATGTTATTAATTTATAAAAGTAAACAAAGGAGATTAACAATGAGTAAAATAAAAAGTTTTTAATCGATTTATGATGTATTAATGACTTTTAATATTATCATTTATGTTTATAAAAACTGCCTAAATATTATTTGGCTTTTGAGAAAAGAAGTTTGTTGAGATTTCCTGCGTTTTTCCCTCTGTTTTTCTAACTAGCATCTTCATTTTCAATATCAGAAATTTAGAATTCAAGAAACTAGATTGATTTATGCCCGGTTTCTGAAAGCAATTTATCTAACCGACAGTTATGCATTCTATAAATCACCAAAAGTTGTTTTTCAAACGCTATGTTGTATTTATGAGACCGATATCGGCTTCACAAGTTATCGTAGTAGGTCGGTGCGATAAGTTATGTAACGCCGGTGCATTCTACATCAGCTGAGGTTTCGAGCGACTTTTTTTTAATTACCGATCTTTTAAAAGTTTGTTTTTGTTTTTCTAGTGTTGCAAGTACAGTAGCCACCTCTCGGTTTTTCTGGTAACTACTTCATTTTCTTCGATAGTTATAAAGTAGAGTACAATATTTTGAGCAACAGTTAAGAATTTTATCAGTTTCATAAAGTTATGGAACCAATAACTATATGATATTACATAACACCAGCTTTAAGAAACCGGGCATTAACCAGCAAATTGGCATTTGTAAATTTATTTTACACTGCATGTATGTTCTTACAATCCGGGGAATAAAAGCGATGGCTTACAAATATGCTAAGACACGAAAAAGGAATCTTGGGGGATGGATGGCTTCAAGATAGCATTGCATAAGACCAAAGTGGCAAGCATAGCTAGAGCAGCCTTTTACTAGCGAAAATGTGAAGAAGGTTTTTGCTGTCTATATACTAGGATGCTTCAACGAGAAAACTGCTCCCTCTTAAAGCTCTGAAATCCGAGTGTCAGCGGCACATGTTCCACACAATGTTCTTGCCGAAAATGGGTTGAAGCAGCTATGCAAAGCAATATCTGGCGAGAGAGAACCTAATATAGCAATAAACGTATGCAAACTCAGTACTTTCTGTAAAATTCACTTGTACCAGCCAGTATTCTCTTACTGAATAATAATGAAAGCCACTTGTCGATCCTTGTGATAAAAAGCAAGGAAATTAGTTGCGATCCTTTAGGTTACAAACAAATATTTACATTGGTTGGAATTACTTCAAAGAACAACACTCAATAGCAAACGCGAGTAGCGCAAGAAACAGGCCCATATCCTTATCATATTACTAGTGTACAAGAACTTTGGCTTAAATATAATAATTGAAGAAAGACTGTTTACAAGTGGTATGAGCAATTTAAAGACGGAAATGTGTCGGTTGAAGACGAGCAAAGATCAGGACGTTCTTCGGCCTCTAAAACAGACGCAAACGTACAAAAAATTGCAAACATGGTTCGTGCAAAGAAACGATTGACAATTCAAGAGCTTGCCGACAAACTGAACATCTCGTACTGGTCTGTGCACAGCATTTTAACTGATAATTTGCGAATGAGACGAATGAGTGCGAAATTTGTTCCCAGACTTTTGACTGGCAAACAGAAAGAAAATCGTGTATCAGTTGGTACGGACTTGAAAGATCGTCTTGCGGCAGATCCGGACTTCATGAAAAACATTATAACTGGAGATGGAAGTTGGGTGTATGGATTTGACCCTGAGACGAAAATTCAGAGTTTGCAATGGAAAACGAGTGGTTCTCCTCGCCCTAAAAAAGCACGTCAGTCGAAGTCGAACGTGAAGGTCATGCTCATTGTTTTTGTTTTGATAGCAAGAGCATAGTGCGGTCAGAGTTCGTTCCAAGGGGAACAACTGTAAACTCTGAATATTACAAGTGCCTACTGCAACGTTTGCGAAACGATATACGGAGAAAGAGACCAGAAAAATGGGTCCGTGGTTTCCTCCTGCATCACAACAACGCGCCATGCCACACCTCGCTTCTGATCCTTGAGTTTTGGGCCAGAAAAAGGTTTCTGTCTGTCCGCCTTACTCTCCGGATTTAGCACAATACGACTTCTGACTCATTCCAAAAACAAGAACTGTGCTGAAAGGAAAACGCCAAGGCGGACTAGCTGAATACCTTTCCGAAAAAAGCCTTCCAGAAATGCTTCCAATCATGGAACCATCGTTGGGATAAGTACATTTCTAGCCAAAGAGAGTACTTTGAAGGAGATTAAGTCAAATTTGTTGTAAACTTATTACTTTGTTTTTAATTAAATTATTCACCGTATTTTTGATCACGCCCCGTATCTGTAATTTTCTTCGAGAAACCCTTACAGACCTATTGAAATATTTGATTCCAGAATGATGGTACGTCAGTTCATTATGATACAACAGTTCGTGAACATCTAAACACAGAATTTCCAGAAAGATAGATTGATTGTGGTGCACCTGTACCATGGCCACTGACGGTCCCCGGCTTTAATGTTCTGGATTCAATTTTACGGGAACACCTTAAGTGAAAAATACCAACTAAATCTTAAAAATCTTCACGGGCAGTTAACCAATTACCAATCAGGAACTATGAAATGTATTGAAGTTGGAGAAAGTCATTTTGAACATTTGCTTTAGTGTTGTCCTTTTTAAGTATTTGTGATGCAAAACCTTTTAAAGCCCGTAAAAACATGTTTTTCTACTTCTTAACTCACTGTTCTATTATTAATTAATTCTGAAATCACTTATTAAATTTTTTAATAATACACCTTTAGTTGTTATAAGTAAAATTTTGAAAATTCTGAATCGAGCTTACTTTGGAATTTGGTGTTTTAATTTATGTCAAAGACAATTCCATTCCTTGCACCAATGCTTTAAAAAGCATGCCACAGTTCTCATGTTGATCGTTCTTTTAACATGGTACTAAATGAATACTGTAAGAGGTAAGAACTGTTTGATAACGAATCTCTGTACTCTATAGACCAAGCAATAGTGCTGTGTAGTTTATCTAAGACTTTTAGATACACCCGATATAATGTCGCTCAACAGTTGTAAGATTTCTGAGACCCAAACAATAATAAAATTTTGCCAATCATCGCTTAGCAAATTGTAAAATTTACAATTGTTGAACGAGAATAAACTAAAGATGTTTACAGCTAATGCTGTAATTTATCATTAATAGCAACGTAACTGATTGGAGGGCGATATTACGTAACCAGCCAACCAATGATGCAAATTTACAGCTATCAACTATAAATGAATACTATAATATTAGCGCCAGTATTGAAACAGTAAGTAAAAAAGATTATGCATTGCATTGAAGATAATGTAAAAGTAAAGTACCATTGTAAAATGGTACACCAATAGTTGAAACACCATGTATACAAATATTTAAAGAATTTGCTCCTCTTTTATCACGGTGCGAGCGTTCTCACAGAACGAATACATTATCGTATTTAGACCACACTCGACTATATATTGATCGAAATTTTTTGTACGGATAACTTCTTAAATTATTACTATTAGAGTCCTTGAGTTACGAGTAGCGATCCACATTTTCTTACTATTTAGTAAGAAAAATAGTGTCGGATTGTTTCCAAACAAAATAAAAGTTTGGTTTTGTAAAATTTTTAATTTCTTACTTGCATCTTGAATATTTTGGTTTTTCAGTAAGTTGAGGTAGTAATTTTCATAATTTTGCACAGGGCGCTAAAAGAGTGTCCTCTAAGAGTTGTACCACGAAATTGTTTAAAATCTTGTAATCATCGCTTTTCTTGTGCTTTATCTTTAAGATTCCATTAAATTTTCTTGCAATAAAATTCTAAATAAGAAGAAATAAAAGCAAATTGTGAACCCACTAAATGTGACAACGCTTTTTCAATGTCTCCTGTATAGACCTTTTAAAAGTTTCAAATATAAGAATCCCTTTCTTATAACTTGCAGTGGCTACTTCATCTTGTTCCCATTCAACTAAATCTCGTTAACTTGTGCTTCGTTCAGATACCGCTTTCTATTGCATTCAAACGAGCACAATCAAATACCAATACTACCCCGCACCCATCCATTCATACTCAGTGACACATGCGATATATAATTTATTTTTACAAATAAACAGCATACTACGACTACTGAATATATAGAAACGATCAGAACTGGCAATCTACATGGATTATTTTAAAATTATCTTAATGTGCTATTAAAATAGTTTTGATTATAAAATTTCGTACTACTTGAATACGTAAAGAAGTCTAGTTTAATTCATAAATTAAATTTAGAGTTTGATCCCGATAACACTTCTGTGAATAGATTGTCATATAATATCGACATGACGATAAAATGAACTCACTGCTATGAGCATTTCACGCTTTGCAATTTTGGGTATGAAATTGACAAAAAATTACAGGCCATCTGAAAAGTGATTTTTAATCATTTTTATGAGCAAACTGCTTAAAGGCAAAAACCTTGAATTTTTTTATGTTTTTAAACTTATTATGGTAGTATTTAACTATAAACGTAGAGTTTAAAATGTTGCAAGTGGCTTGATAAAGATCGATTTGAGCTGCATGTATGTTCTATTTGACAAGTTTATGTGTAGGCGAATTTGATCACACATTTGATATGATATGTAACAGTAGAATTTCCATCCTGTCAGTGTATCAGCAAAGTTTATAAACACTTTGAAGGTTTAACTAATTTAATAAGATAAGCATTTTAGTAAACTCCATATGGTGTTGGTGGTAGGTACACTAACTTATTAGAGTTAAGATACATACAAGACATCATTGCCTACTAATCAAAAAGTTTGTACAACATTTAGTAAATGAAAAGCTTTTCAAGTTTCTTAATTTTATTGTTCTGAAGAAATGTTAATATTAAACAAAATTATTTCTATTTGTTAAAAACGCAAATGTATCTAAATATTCTATTATTCTAAATATTAGTAGCTAGATCACCTTTTAGAAAGTACAAAGTTAACGAATCTTTTTAAAAGTTTAAACGACCTATGTGTACCAGGTGTATACCTATGAAATGAGACTTTCAGCTATTAGACCACAGATGTCGCTAGGAGTATTTTTAAACTGTCCCAAATGTCTTATTTGTTTCGTCTGTCATCTGTCAACAATATTCAATTCATTGTTTGTGATGTTTCATACAACAACGCATTTTTTTCGCTCTTAAAAATGTCGAATTTCGTGCCTTCAAACTACGATTTGCGGACATCGTTGATTTTCTGTTATCAATTGAAGAAAAACGCTTCTCAAGCTCATCAAATGCTTATAGAAGCTTACGGTGGACATGCTCTAAGCAGAGCACAGTGCTTCAGGTGGTTTGAAAAATTCCGAAGTGGTGATTTTAGCGTGGAGAACGAGGAACGTGGCCGGCCACCGAAAAAGTTTGAGGACACCGAATTGCAAGCATTGTTGAATGAAGATGATGGTCAAACGCAAGAAATGATGGCAGAGCAGTTGGGAGTGACCCAAAAAACCATTTGCAAACGTTTGAAAGACATGGGCATGATTTTAAAGGTCGGAAGATGGGTGCCGCATGAACTGACTGAAAGGCAGCAAGAGAACCGAAAAACCACTTGTGAAATGCTGCTCTCCCGGTTCAAAAGGAAGTCTTTTTTGCATCGAATCGTTACGGGTGTATTTCTCCAATCCCAAGCGTAAACGATCGTATGGTCCGCCCGGCCACAAGCCAAAATCAACGGCCAAACCAAATCGCTTCGGCCGCAAGGCAATGCTGTGTGTTTTCTGGGATCAGCATGGTATGATTTGGTACGAGCTATTAAAACCAGGTGAAACAGTTGACGGTGCACGCTACCAACGACAATTGGCCGATTTGAACAGCGCTATACACCGAAAACGCCCAGAATATGCCGATCGGCGTCACAAAGTAATTTTTCTTGATGACAATGCACCACCACATCGAACAAGAGCGACCCGGGAATTGGTGGAGACGTACGATTGGGAGCCGCTGGTGCATGCGGCTTACTCACCAGACTTGGCGCCTTCCGATTATCATTTGTTTGCATCGATGGGCCACGCACTTTCCGAGCAGCGCTTCAATTCTCACGAAGAAGCCAAAAAATGGCTCGATGATTGGTTTGCGGCCAAAGACGCCCAATTTTTTTGGCGCGGCATTCACAAATTGCCTGAGAGATGGGTAAAATGTGTCGCTAGCGATGGCTATTATTTTGAAGATTAAATTTGTAACCATTTTTTGTTAATAAACGTTTAAAATTGAAAAAAAAAGTCTCATTTCATAGGTATACACCTATGTATTTTAGAAATGAGTTATTTAGGACGAATTCTAACGTTTGTTGCTCGTATTTTGGAAATCTTATATTAATTCTAGAAAATTTAGAGAAAAGGCACTACTCGAGTTGAAATTTAAGTTCTACAGGTTGTGTTCTGATAGGTGCTGTTTAGAATCTAAATATGTACTTTTATGTGTGCTGTTTAGGATCTTACAAGCTCTAACAATTTTCAACATTAAGCTCTAGTCAGAACCTGGAGAGCCAAATATGTTCTCATTAGATACCATTAGGTGCTACGAAATTTTGTATTGAAAAGCGCAAATAATTTTTATTTTTCTCGAGGCTCTTCTAAGGACCTACATATTATGCTCTATTTATACTCTTAGTAAAACCTAAGTACTTTTAGAGTACATTAAATAAAAAATAACTTTTACAAAACTTAGAAAAATGTCTCGGCATCATGCAGGATTTAAGGAACATTAAAGTGAATTATGAGACTTAGAAATATTTTCTAAAAATGAAATTCTTGATTTTTTTGTAAATTTTTCAAGTCTTATAACTTTAAATTTTATTTAGGCATAACAATAACTATAACGAACAAATTTTTATTAAAATAAAAATGATATTATTTATTTTATTCAAGTTCTTGTTGATTGACAGGTAAGCCAATGTACATTATCATTTCAAATTAATTCAATCTTGTTTATGATAATCTCTAACTTTTAATACATCTTGATTGTCGTGTCAGATCGTTTCTCGCTCGACCAATTACTTTTACACTTCGGCTCTAGCGCAAGCGTAGACCGAGCAGCTTTACGTAGCAGCAACAAGAAAAGAACATCGTGCACGTGGTTGTGTTGATTTTATTGCATGTTATTTTGAAGTTTTTATAGTGTTCAATGTGGTACTACTTTTCTCGTTAGAGGTAAGTAAGTACATATGCATACATTTATAAAATCTCAAGGTGTTGACGGTACATGCCGACAATCTGTTAAATTTAACGTGAACACAAAAAGATGGTCACTAATATGGCGGCTTGGCGATCGATACCTCAGGTACATATACCTTATCTCATTTCTATAATTCCAATCCATTTCAAATGTTTAGAGTTTTATTTGCATGCACTGTTATACCCCAAACTTATTTACATATATGTTAGTGTCACTATTCCTAGTTACACATTTCTCACTAGAAAATCTTCTGTCAAATGAATGTCATATGTCGAAATAGGGTTGAAATGCAGTAAATTCGTTTTTATGTGCAAATCAGTTTGATTACAATTAATATTGAAGTAATAAACACAAAAAATAAATTTTTATTCCAAATAATAAACAAACAACAAAAGGTAACT
>VTPC01090653.1:129675-155684 GCA_011009095.1 Ignelater luminosus | reverse complement strand
GCTATTATTTTGAAGATTAAATTTGTAACCATTTTTTGTTAATAAACGTTTAAAATTGAAAAAAAAAGTCTCATTTCATAGGTATACACCTATGTATTTTAGAAATGAGTTATTTAGGACGAATTCTAACGTTTGTTGCTCGTATTTTGGAAATCTTATATTAATTCTAGAAAATTTAGAGAAAAGGCACTACTCGAGTTGAAATTTAAGTTCTACAGGTTGTGTTCTGATAGGTGCTGTTTAGAATCTAAATATGTACTTTTATGTGTGCTGTTTAGGATCTTACAAGCTCTAACAATTTTCAACATTAAGCTCTAGTCAGAACCTGGAGAGCCAAATATGTTCTCATTAGATACCATTAGGTGCTACGAAATTTTGTATTGAAAAGCGCAAATAATTTTTATTTTTCTCGAGGCTCTTCTAAGGACCTATTATGCTCTATTTATACTCTTAGTAAAACCTAAGTACTTTTAGAGTACATTAAATAAAAAATAACTTTTACAAAACTTAGAAAAATGTCTCGGCATCATGCAGGATTTAAGGAACATTAAAGTGAATTATGAGACTTAGAAATATTTTCTAAAAATGAAATTCTTGATTTTTTTGTAAATTTTTCAAGTCTTATAACTTTAAATTTTATTTAGGCATAACAATAACTATAACGAACAAATTTTTATTAAAATAAAAATGATATTATTTATTTTATTCAAGTTCTTGTTGATTGACAGGTAAGCCAATGTACATTATCATTTCAAATTAATTCAATCTTGTTTATGATAATCTCTAACTTTTAATACATCTTGATTGTCGTGTCAGATCGTTTCTCGCTCGACCAATTACTTTTACACTTCGGCTCTAGCGCAAGCGTAGACCGAGCAGCTTTACGTAGCAGCAACAAGAAAAGAACATCGTGCACGTGGTTGTGTTGATTTTATTGCATGTTATTTTGAAGTTTTTATAGTGTTCAATGTGGTACTACTTTTCTCGTTAGAGGTAAGTAAGTACATATGCATACATTTATAAAATCTCAAGGTGTTGACGGTACATGCCGACAATCTGTTAAATTTAACGTGAACACAAAAAGATGGTCACTAATATGGCGGCTTGGCGATCGATATCTCAGGTACATATACCTTATCTCATTTCTATAATTCCAATCCATTTCAAATGTTTAGAGTTTTATTTGCATGCACTGTTATACCCCAAACTTATTTACATATATGTTAGTGTCACTATTCCTAGTTACACATTTCTCACTAGAAAATCTTCTGTCAAATGAATGTCATATGTCGAAATAGGGTTGAAATGCAGTAAATTCGTTTTTATGTGCAAATCAGTTTGATTACAATTAATATTGAAGTAATAAACACAAAAAATAAATTTTTATTCCAAATAATAAACAAACAACAAAAGGTAACTTAACGAAACGCAAACATTTACCTTTTCTGAATGACAATCTAACCTCTGATTTTAAATAAAAACAAATAACAATATTGTCAACATTTCTCAATGAAGAATTCTAGTGTTTCAAAGGTTTTGTTATCAACACAATAAAAATTTAACAAGAATGATAGAAATGAGATAAACTATAGGTTTTGTTTCTTTATTATAAAGGTTGAGTTTGTTTAGATTCACGTATTAGCATAAATATTGTAAAATTGAAAAATGATGTCATCACAATATTGTATTTCTACTAGAGCGTTAAATAATAAATTTTTTTTACAGAAGGGAATTTCACCTGGATGCAAATTTTATATGGATGAATCCAATATAGCAGTAATTAATTTAACAGCCAGACAACCTCAGACTTCGACTGATTCATCATCTAAATACGACTGGGAAACTATCGTCTAAGAAACGTTGATTGAAATATTTTTTTTATGCAGTCAAATATATTATTGGTTAATTTTTAATTTAAGGTTGGGTAAATCAGGCTGCTGGATAAATCATCTCCAAGAAAGATTTCACGCTATTTGTTAATAAATGTACAAGTAACAAAAGAAATGATGGGAAAAAAATTAAACACATAATAGATCATTTAGAAACACTTTAAACTTTCTTTTGTTTTAGTAGTATTTTGTTGCACTTGTACAATTTAAAAAGATAAACAAACTTGTGTTATAATAACAATTGTAGTAATAATCATTTATAAATTTCGACTCGGGTAGACACAAGCTTGCATTTATATTCTCAGATATCGATGATAGATAGACCTCTATTCTTCTATAGAGAACTCGTTTCTCTATTAACTGTAGTAAAATTAATTAAAAACTTTTGAATGGAAATAATTAGTTGCTGCCAACAACGAGCCAAATTACTGGTCATCAAATGAAAAGTTCTACAAGAACTATCAAATTTAAAATTGTCTTTTATAAGCCTTTTCCTATTGGTTGCACAAAATTACTACAATCGACAGGCAGGGCCGTTGTTTCTTGATATTGCTTGTGAAGATTTAAAGTGTGTTTTAATAAAAAGTATTCAAAAAGGTACGAAAACCCGAAAGCACCATTTCCAGAATCATTTAATTCAAAAATTGGCATATTGTAAATGTTGACAATAGAAGCGCATTTTCTGCATTAATGGCATAAAACTATTACAATATATGGGTTTTATAAATTTTCCTTGCTTAAATGAAACTGATTTTTCTAAATAAATCCAAAATCTTGCCCTGCTTATATATGTTAGGTATTAGTTATAATTTATGAATTTCCCATTAGTTGTAATTCAAATATTATATTCGAAATTTCTACTGAAATGTACAATAGACGTAAATTACTGAAATATTATAAATTGTATCTTTTTCAACGCGTCTGTGCATCACTGTTTTAAATATAATTTAACGCCTAAAAACAAACCAAAGTCAATGTAAAGTGATACAGTTTCTGATGTAAATTTTCTGGGTTTTGAACCACGGAACTTCTAAACAACAAGAAAAGTTGGTTATATTAAAATTAGTATGCAAATACATATACAAATTGCAAGCAACTGTTGTAAGATGCCTTCTGTTTCTGCTTTTCTTTCCATTTAAGAAATGTTTTAATTAACTTTGTAATAATATCGATGGCGTTTATTATGATTCTCTGAAATCTAAAAGAACCTACATTTTATCATGTATTCCAGTAGAAGCTATTTAAAGATAAATAATAATAAACGACTTTCACTTTTTAAGTATTGAAATTTATGATGAAAAAAATTTTGTAAAAGTTCGTCTTTTATATCGACAGGCAGAAATTACTTTTGTTGTCACATATTTTCCTTTCAATTGATATGACAGATATATTACAAATAAACGATCTAATTTAATAAAATGGTAACAGTTAACTCGCGTGTGAACAAAAACTTTATTATCACTTACTAATATAATTAGTGTTTCTTTATATTTACTAAAATATTAACTTATTATAAAAGGTTTTAGTTTTCAAGTAAGATCTACTGTTAACTATTATTTACAATTTGTTTATTTTTATTTCGATAACAAATTTGTATATACGACACACAAACATCATTAAAAATATATGTAGAAGAAAATTGATAAACTTACATTAAAGACTTGCGAATTTTCTGCTCTGAAACTTTCTTCAAACTTCAATTAAAATTTTCCTTCAGAACCGAACACCACCATGAGCTTTACATCTGCTCGTAATTCGGAACGGCAGCGCACTGGAAAATACGCACTCAAAGCTCTTGAAAATCCGTACGCGCACGCTTACATCGTATTATTTTATACTAAAGAATAAAAACGTCCAGCCAATTTAAAAAAGTGGAAAGTAAAATTATTTCGACATTTGGTAGAGAGAAGGGATTAATTAAAAACATTTTTTAATTAAATCTCATAATAGCAAAAAATTCTGTTTGCGTATTTTTCATGTTTATTAAATTAAAAAAATTTGTTTCGTTAGTTTAATGTTAGATATATAAAATAACAAATAGTTATTTAAATTAGTTATATATAAACAGCAGTTGCAAGTGCACTACAATAACTGAACAAGATCTTAACCCACGCTCTCTCTATCTGATAAAGTACTGTTGACTGATGAGATGCTAGGAATGTACTGGATTTCGCTTTTAGCTGATAATACGGCTGAAACTGGATTTTAGAAGTTATATTACTCGAGTTAAAGTGAGTAAGTTCTTGATTCTGATATCTAATAACAGCTACTTGCTTCTGCAATTGCTTCATCCGAAGTTTAGAATTTCACTACTTGCAAAGTTTCTTACAAAGATATTAACTTTTATGATAATAATCAGATTAAAAGATATATTGGCTTTGTTTATTTCTAAGGATATAACGAAAAAACTTTCGCTTGCAAACTTATAATTCTTAAAAGTATTACGTAGTAAGGACTTACGAGTCGTAAATTATAATCAGATTTATTCAGTGATCCACAAGAGCGCTAACAAATGCTACAATGTACTTCAGTTTAAAATGTTGAAAGGAATTTAAATAATTAGTTCTGTGTTATTATGGACTTGTTTCTTCCCATTTTTGTTTATTTTATGAAATCTTATTTTATATATTTTATTAAACGAAATGAAAAATTACCGTTTCTGTATGCAATACGGTCACAACATTCTTGCAGCCTCAAAAATGATTACATATCAAAAAGAAAACAGGCCATTCTTGTAAAAATCGTAACCTAAGACATACATAACAAGTTGGATTTGCTGTTTTGTTTATTGATATATTGTTAAACACTTCTAATTACATTGTATTCGATAGATCTTACCTAGATTTGCCAGTAGAATGCGGCATACATTGCGTTACAAAAAACTGACAGTACCATTTAGTCTGCTGAGGCAGACTAAATGAAATATGAAACATGTGGCTCTAAAAACAGACACATTTTAAAAGGAAACAACTGATGATGTTGGAAACTTCGTGTTAAAATTGACTAGGAATTAGGATTAATTTTCGGGGAAGGATTTCTACGAACGCCCATGGGACTCCTCCTGAACTCAATAAACAAAATAACGTGTAACGAATAATACAATTATTAATTAACTGGGTTGAACTACCAAAAACCCCTCCTAGCTAGGGCCTTGATTCAGATTTTGCCGAGATGTTATCATTAAAATGATCTTTTTTTCATTATTTTTCTGAAATGCTCAAGATTTCAGCTTAGCCGAACATTCTTGGTCCTCAAACCAGTAACGGTTTGAGACTTTACTAGAAATAGATTTGAACCTGGGACTTCTATTTAAATGCAGCTAATATGAACGATCGACGAACAGAATATTGTTTGCGACAAATCTTGGTTTTGCTGCGTTTTAGATATCAACTTTTAAGTGGAAATCAAACTTACTTTCTCAGTTTAGAATCGCTCCACAAGGTCTGCTTTAATTTGACCTTGACTTAAATAGTAATCTAATCCAAGCATACCTTTACGTCTAGTTTTCTCTGGATACAGAGTTAGGAAAATCTAAAACAAGCAAATGATTGGGAAAGAGAGAGTGTGCGGTAATAGTAATTTCGACGTCGTTAGAGGAAGAGTTTTCCTTCTTAAAATGAATATACTGCTTTAAAAAGGGTGATTTTCAAAAAGATTGTAATGGAGGAAAAATATAGGTAACTAACTCGCAGTTCTACTCTTTAAGGCCCAATTATTCAATTGTCTAAAAAGGATCATTCCTTTCTTAATTCAGTTGATTTTGAACTTTTATACCATACTTTTTATTTTCATAGAATACACTCTTACAAGAGACATGCACCAACTGTGGCTCACCGATTTCTTGAAACCTGGTATAATAAGCAGTACGGATCAAAACATTAGACACGTATTTTTTGTATTGTCTGAGTTCGACGTTAAAGGAGGTAACAGCCACCCTCGAAGATCTGATAAATTTTATTTTAAGGCCCGTAGCTCCCAAACCGTATTTCAAGAGTTAGGTGTATTTTGTTTTCCCGAAATTGGCGTTCGTTTAACAAAAACCGATTTTCTAAAATTTCTTTTTTTTACTGATCTTTTTTACAATTTGCGTTTTCACTTGAGTTATGATGCAGACCGTAGCTTCTGATTATTTTTAAGAAGCTTTGCAAATTTTCTAGAGATATAAGGGCGGTGTGGATGCTCAAGAAGGTATTTATTTTGTTGTTATGGAGTTTACTTCAAAGTTAATATATGATAGTGTATTTCTTTTTAATTCTATTGTTGATACATTTTATGCCTCAAGCTTAACTTTAGACATACGTCAAAATGCTTATTTGACGGTAATATAATTAGTCAGTTAGTCATTAGTTTTATTGTTACATTATTATCTTGGCTAGTCAGTTGTTGTAAAAAAAATTCCAAAAAGGTTTTTGCAACCTTCAGACAAATATATATATAAGACGCAAGTAACTATAATCAGTACAGAAAGATAGTATAGTGTTATGGTGGCGTACCATTAGTCTTTTGCATTTTGCAAACACATATGTTTGCCAATTCAGCATTTTTACTCTATTTTTGGCTACATTATCAAATTTTAATTTTCCAAAAACAGAAACCAATAATAAAGAATTGAATTAAGTAAACACCTTGAAAGTATTTTGATGGAATATGCATGAGAGGTTGATGAAGCTGCAACAAGAGTTATTTCCAATGTGAAGATGTGCATCAGATATACGAAGCTCAAGTGTAGAGGATGAAGAAAAAACATATGAAAATCAAAATAGGTATATACCTTAACATGTTACTAGCGTCATCTTCTCAGCCAGGCAATTTTGGGGGTGCCACGATTTTCTATAGTTTTAAATCCAACTTCCTTCATGTCCAATTGAGAATCTGCAGGGAATCACCCATATCTGATTAAGGCGTTTGTAATAGATCTTGAAGCGCTGTGATAGTTAAGCTGACACTGTCTGTTACTTTGAAAATCTTAATGGGCAATCTTTGAATACAAAAAAAAAATGCCGCTGCCTATTGGAGAGGTGGAAACGCAAGTAACAGACAATTTAAGAGTGTACAAAATAGATATAAGTAAGTGAGATCTACTATGCAATTAAAACGATAGACACATTAAGTTAATCAAGGAGGTACTTATAGTAAAAGAGTTAAGAAAATAGCAACCTATACGCTGACTAAACTTATGGAAGTGATGAAGAAAGCAATACCAGTTTGTAATATAACTATTCCAAAATTGGCTTTATATGCAAGCCTAGGAACAGGACTGCCGCCTGAAGAATTTAGAGTAGTTAAAAGGGGGGTCCGGAAGTTTAAATGTGTACATGAAATAGTGTCAAGGAAGATTACCAAATTTGTCACTAGAAAATCACTAAATGAAAGACGCGATAAAAATCTAATCGAAGAAACTCTTATTGTATCAGTCAAAACTGAAATAAATACATACTGGTCAGTGTTTATAATTCTGTTCAGAGTGGATTTAACTTAGATTCTGAACGGACAGTTCAGTATGAATGTTGATGCATGCCTAATTTTATATTTATGTTTAGATTGGCAATGTCTATATATGACCCTACGTTAAGAAAGTTAAGACTTAAACAAAATTAATAAAAAAATTAAAAGAAGACACAATATCTTTCAAGTAAATTCAATATACTTTATAACAATGAATACCTTCGTAAGCACCCATCTCGTTTGTATATCTGCCAGAGGGTTTTCAAATACCCAGAGTTATAATCAGAAGCTTTGATTTGCATCATATTTTACAGTGCGAACGCCAATCGAGAAAGGAAATTTTAGAAAATCGATTTTCGTTAAACGAACGTGAATTTCGAAAAAACAGATGCATCTTGCTTTTAAAATTACACAGTAAGTATGTGACCTCAAAAGAAATCAGCAAGAAAAAAATGAAAAGTATGAAAAAGGGGGCAGGTTTTGAGAAGTGAGAGTTGAGGGTGAATAGAAACGAAAAATGTCTTTGTACCGCCTAATAAGAGATAAAAAGTTATGAAACTTGAAATTTGAACCACCTCGATATCTACTACCGTTTGGAAGTTGCAAGGCTTTAAATAAAAGTCACTGAACTTTCCCGGATGAGTTTTACCCCTTTAATTAGAGCTGAGCCGGTACAAACCAATACGTGTTTAATTCTTTGACCCGTACTGCGTATATACCAAGTTTCAAGAAAATCAGTTCCTTGTTAGATCTAGTGGTGCTCGAGGCTAAAAGGACTCAAATGGTAATGGTAAGTTTTGTAAATCGGGTTTATGTCCAGAAATTATAGAATGAAACATTAAATATTCTCTTGCGAGGTGGATTTTTGCTTGAGGCAATCGCCTCAAGGAACCTTTAAGAGCGACAGCTGGGAGGAGATCTGTAAGATCAGGATATGCAGTTCTAGTTTGTTGTTTCTTTGGAATCGAAGCAGCGTTCTCCGGAAGCTGATAAACCCCATCTTAATGTTGCTCTTACTGGATTCAGACATGATTTTAGTTTTCTGCCGGCAATAGTATCAAGGAGTTCAGCTTAGAAATTATTCACTTTTGCAAAATGGTTTTATAAAATTACGTATTAATTGATATTAGAACACAGGTAGTGTTTACAATAGAAATGTTATTTAAATTTTAATAAACGTTGAGTGGCTTTAAATTAGTTATTTACGTAATAAGTCAGAGAGTGATACTTTACGAAATAATTTCAGGACAAACCACTAGGCGAGGTCTGGACGTCTGCGAGTCCCGTGAACAAACTTCCCTGACGTGATACGTATAGAATTTATTCTGCAACTGCATATTAAAAAGATAAATGTCTAAAATAGAAACATCTAAAGAACAACAAAATGAAATTTTATAGAAAAGTCATGCTGCCCCAGTTTTGTTAGTTTATTCTTAATAAAATTAGTCAGTAAAGAATTTCCCTACCTGGGTAGAGCTCAGAAAAGCTGTCGCCATGATGACAGTTGCAGACAAGAATCTGTTAATTTCCTAATAATAATAGACATGAACGTATAGTAATAATTTAAAAAGTTAGATTCTGTGAAATTGACCACATTTTAAAAATGCCAATCTCATGTCTTGCATCAATAGTGATATGAATGTTGTTAGTCAAGCAAGTTCAATCACAGACTACTCTAATTTTTTTCGACCGTATGGTATAATACAAAACTCTAATAAATGAATAAACTATACTAAAGATTTATTTCTGTACAGTAAATCTAAAAAAGGGTTAACTAGTTACTAGAGTAAGCAATGACTCTGATTTAAAGGCACTAAGGTGTTAAGTTCAAACCCTTTTAAGAATTGGTAAACGCAGAAAGTATCGAAATGTCTAAGTAAGAGAGAATTTATGTATGTGAAAGGTTAAATATAAATACTTAAGCTAAACTGCTGCAAAACTTACATAAATATAAAGAATTACTTGTTTCTAATAAACGATATTCTGTTAAAATGAATCTCCTTTTAATTAATACTGCTTGTAAATACAGAACTAAAACATTTGATAAAAGAACTTTTTTATTTTACGGAAATTGTTTATTTAAAAAAAAGCTTTTGACGTTTAGATAATTAAGACTTTTAAAAAATCACATTAGTTATATTAACAATAATGGATAAAAATAGGTTTCAGTGATATAAATAGATCCCAATATGAAACTTGTTTAGCTTTCTGAATTAACAGGACTACAAATAAATAAGATGAGTTTTCTTGAACATCTTGACCTTTGGCTGCTCTTTTTTTCATGAAAACCTTCCAAAAGAAAAGTAATCTAGGGTTATCTAGCATTTTTGCTTCTACTTTATAGATTTATTCTTTCACAAGTAACAGAATATTCTGCTTGTTAAAAGCATTTCTTTCTCTTCACGGCGATGTTTAATTTTTTGTTCTATAAATAATTACTACGTTTCACTTTCACGTAGCTTTCCTCCTGATAAAAACACTTTACCTAGAAATTTTCTAAAGAGATATAATCTCTTTATCTACATATTTTACTGATAGTTGATTTTTATACTTATTCTAATAAGTTTTAGCTTTTATTGATGCACCTGTAACATCGACCTCTTTAAATGTAATTAAACTGACGGGTAAATATTGAAATTCCTTGTTGTGCAATAATAATACCAAAAAAATGTATAGTTGTGGTGATTAGCCGGAAACTATCTAGGAAACTTATCGTCGTTGGCCATGCAAAATGCATTTTTTCAAAATGAGTTATGTGCAGCTATTTGTTTTAAACCATATGAGCTTTCGACCGATAAAGTGAGTTATGTGCTTTTATGCATGGTTTTTAAGTAGGAAGGAATTTGTCAAAATGCGCTATGTACTTCTTTTAAAAGTAGTTCAATTAAAACGCGCTATGCGCGGTAAAAACGGCATTTGCTCACATAGCGCATTTTGTAACCGTATTGCAGTTGAAAAACAATGCACATGTCGCGCTTAACCTTGCATGTTTTTCCTCTATTTAATGTTAAATAAAGTTATATTGTGTACTGCTATTTATATTATTGGAGTTTAGTAAGAGGGTAAGTGTTGGTTTTATTTTTACATTATTATTTTTTAACAATGAGTATCCTAGAAATTGGTGTTGGAATAAAATAATGGAGAATTCACGAACGCTCAAAATCTTACAATTAGCATTGGGCACGACTGATAACATTAACAATACTAATGAATTAACTAGTAGCAGAATTAATGCCAATTGTGAAGATATTCTTATCTTGCCATATGATGATTTTCATTCAACAAATGAAATCCAACCTCTACCGAAGTGCTTACAGTTGTAGACGGTTGTAGTGCTGTAGTAGAAAATACAAACCTAGATGTCGAGTTTAATAAGTTTCTATCATCTACTTCTGATAACAATGAAGGTACAGGGTTGTACGTGAATGAAATACAAAGTCTAATTGTACACGAAGATATGAACTTACTCTCATCTGTTTGCAAAAATGACGGAGGTACAGAATTGCATGAATATGACGCAACTCAACCTGATACCGTTCGGAGTGGGAAAAGTCGGAAAAAAATGGCAATAGCAGTAGAAATTCATCTGAGAAAGAATTAGAAAAGAATTTAAACGGAAAGAGAAGTAAGAAAGAGCGAGAAAAACGAATAAAAAACAAATTGCGGATACATGGAAAGAAATACTTTGGCTCGCATCACCAATGAAGTCGATAAAAATCCAACTAAATATGTGTATAGAGAAAGGAAAGAGAGAATACATAATGCAAAGTTGTGCCTTCATGAAAAAACGGTTACGTCTTCTTCACGTAGCTTTTTATGTGCTCAAGT
The DNA here is from genome assembly GCA_011009095.1 of Ignelater luminosus. Lineage (NCBI taxonomy): Eukaryota > Metazoa > Arthropoda > Insecta > Coleoptera > Elateridae > Ignelater > Ignelater luminosus. Next base: position 144,522 of record VTPC01090653.1, on the reverse strand, counting down.
CGATGAAGAACCAAAAAAAAATTTTTTTGCAAATTTTGGAAACTTTCAACCTGGGAGGCAAAAAAAGTTACCTTCATGGATTGGTTGAACGTAGACAGCCTAAAAAACGACGAGCTACTACTGATAAAAATTGTCCAATAAAACCATTTGGATATGACTGTTTTCTACCAAAGACCGATGGTGCTAAAGTACCTGTGTGCAGAAAATTTATGTTAAATACTCTCGATATTACAAAGGATTCCATCAACAGATGGTTAAAAATTTACAAAATTCAACTTTCGATGACGACGATCAGATGTAAGAATTACCTAACGGTTTAAAAAAACGCACAGCAAAGCTATTAGGTGGCTCAGAACGGACAAAGTTAAAATCAGATTCCGTCATTTCTTGGTTAAATTTGATTCCGAAAGTCAAGCTCGCCAATGTATGTTGAGCCTTCTTTCAAATCCAACCAATTTTATAAAGAATGGTGCCAAGAATCTAACAACACATCGGTGAACAGAAGAACCTTCCAACGAATTTTGGCAAGTAAGAAAGTGTCCATATTTAAGCCACGCAAAGATCAGTGTGATCTTTGTGTTGCTTAGAACGAAGGCAATCTTGACCAAAGTAAATATGATCTTCACAGATTAAAAAATGGTAAAGCAAGAGAAGCTAAAAAGAAGGCAATTGATTTAGCATCTGATACTGTGTTAGTGGCAACTATAGATGTACAAAGCATTATACTGTGTCTCAAATTGTTAGTTTCTAAACAATATTATAAGCAAAAACTGCAGCTACATAACTTTACTGTGTACGTTTGTAATAACCGGGATGTGCATCTGTATGTGTGACATGAAGGAGACGGGTCAGCAACAGCAAACGAATTCACTTCTTGTATTTTACATTTCGTAAAAAATAATATGAATTTAAAAAAAATTGTTTTAATATCAGATGGATGCGCGTATCAAAACAAAAATAAAGTACTGAGCAGTGCTCTTGCTGATTTAACTAAAGTGACTGACATTGAAATAGAACAAATAATTTTAGAAAAGAGGCATACGATGATGAAGGTGGATAGCGTCCATTCCACATTGGAACAACTGTTTAGGCCTCCAATTTACACTCCATCAGATTATATTAGCAGAATCCATCAAGCACGTAAAAAACAGCCCTACATAATAAATTATTTGTACTTCTCTTTCTTCAAGGATTACGAAAATTTACCCAATAATTATAAATCGATACGTCCAAGAAAAAAATCTGGCGATGCTGCAGTAAATGAAGTAAGAGGATTACTGTACAAACATGAAGAAATTTTCTATAAACTTCGCCATAGTGAAGATTGAATACCCTTCCCTCAACGACGGACAAGGTTTAATAATGTTGAGCCCGCTCAACTCTACAATCAACCAAGAAAAATTGAAAGAATCAAGTATGAAAGTCTTCAAGATCTCAAACTATCAATGCATAAAGATCATCATTCATTTTATGATTCCTTAGCTGCTCATTAATAGTATTAGGATGAATTTTATGCGTTGATTGTTTTTCAAAAATCTTGAATCTTTGAAATACCTAAAATTACCTTTTTAATTTTTCTATTTATTGCGTTCAATGTACTGTTAGAATTAAATAATGCTGCTTACTTCGTTTTCGTTTACGTTACATAATGCCTTTTATTTTAGTAGTTTTATTAATTTACTTTATGTTTATTCGTTAATTAGCTATTTATAAGTTATAAGTTGTAACTTCTAAAAGTACTTATTGATTTTTTTTTCAATATATTTTCAATAAAAAGATCAACTAAAACAATTTTTTTTTGAGTTTTATTTTTGTAAATGCTTTCTTTTCTTCCATTGCTTGCGCAGTCGAGTAAAAAGCGCTATGTAGCCTAGACCTGCCAATTAGATTGCGCTATGTGCTTGAAATAATAATTTTTCGTAATAAACAGATATTAAACCCATTCATTTTCAATTAAATGCATTAGACAATTAACTAATGTTATAAATAAAAATAGAGCGAGGTTTATTTCACCATAAAAAGGTAGGTTAAGTTTTTAGGCAGTTTTTTGCTCCTCCTGTAAAATTTATAAGTAATCACACAGCGCATTTTGCATGCACAACGACGTTATTCACTTTTTTTACATTTTTGATGTCTGTTTCGTTGACTGACCCGAGTAATTTATTGGCATTAGACCTAACACACCAGTCAACGAAATAAACATCACAAATACAATTTAACCCACGGCAGAATAGAAGTGACTACAGAAAATTAATCATCAACATCTATTGAACAATAAGAAGTTAGTTCAACACTAACTAAAACTCTCACTAAAAACAGCAAGACAAGGTAATCTAAAATTCGGAAACGTTCAGTCCCTATTTGAATAATGAATATCATAGGTAGATCAGGTTTTTCAGTTAGAAAAGGAATCCTCCATCTTCATTTGGTGCCAACTCAGACCTACACGGTTATAGACGTGGCCCGAATAATAGAGGCTAGATCCAACTTAAGCAATACTAACCTAAGGTGATAATTACTGAATTCCCAGAAACAGTTTTAACTTTCACCCATTGCGGATAATCTAAAGATCACTTCTTCTACAATTGAACTAAATTAGTTACAAATCTCAAAAGGTGGTGTTGATATCATTCAACAGCAAAACATTATATTCTTTCAATGGTGTTCAGACGGACTTTGGGCTGCTACGTGTATGTTAGAAATGCTTCTGCTGAATTGTCTTGTAAAAAGTTGTCATTATTGATCTACCACAAAACTTGAAGGAATTCGAAAAGCATCCCGCTTAGCCTGTAACTAATTGTATCAAATTTCAATATTTAAAAATTTCAGAATTTAAAGATAACGTTAAAAGGGAAAACTAGGAAATAGTCAACAGTTTTTTTACTCCGCAACTTCCTTGCCTAACTGCAATTTGTTGTTTTCAACAGGTTGTATTTTTGAGGAAGCACCCTAACTGGTAAATTATGGTCTGGACATATCGACAACAAACCATCAAAGACCAACCTGCGTCGGTTGAAGGGAACAATTTAAACATTGCTTAGTTCTAGTTACGAGTCATTCGTGATAAACTGTTTGGACAAATAACACTAAACTGGACACTATTTTGCTATCATTTTGGCCTCTTTTTCTTTTTTGTTGTGCCAAGCATAGCATATTACCTTCTTCTTATTCCCGTCTGTTCCCTCTGAAGCCATTACTTACAGTTGAGAAGATATATGATTGGGATCACTAAGAAACCACAATTTCCGTTAATTTAATTACCTTTAGTTAGTGTCAGAAATTTAAAATCAATCATAAAACATCTTTAACAGGTGTAAGAATATTCGAAAACATAATTAATAAAATTAGTAAAGTTTGAGGCAAGAAAATGTTGATTCGTGTAGTTACAAATTTAATTATCGTACCTTCAATAGGTTTATTTAATCACAGAGTCTCTTCGGCCATTATAACAAATATGTCAAATTTATCTACTAATGAATGATATGTTATATCTATTACTATTTAATGTCAGTATTAACCGAGTGATGCGATGAATCAATAGTACTGAAAATAAGTCGCCCACGGTTAATTCTATGAATAGATATACCGTACAATTAAAACATCAGTAAGTGCTACACTAGCATAATTGCTTGTATTCGTGACCCTAAATTAACTTATCCTGGCGCTGTTAGTAAATGAGAACGCAATTATGTCGAAAACTAAGATTTATTTACTTTTTTAGTTTAAACTTGAAGTTTGTCAACACTCGGAAAATGCTTTATTTCACATATAGTTTGTTAAATTTCAAGTATTGACTGTATCAAGTATCTTATACTCTCGGAATATAATAATAGAGGTTTGATAGTTTTCCGTCGGAAAAGCACTCTGTGGGTATATAATTCTACAGCAACAGAAGTTGGAGTATTTTGAAATGTTTCGCTGTAAATTAATATCATTGTTTACTGTTTTCAACAACAAACACACATATAATAACAATAACAAAACTCACAGAGTCGGCAAATAATACTATTACAACCTCAACCAGAATTCTCTGAAACACATATTTATATTAAACGCACTAATTAATACTAGAGTCTGCCTGGAAAGTTTCTGGAAGAAAGAAAGTATACTATTCCTTCCAATATAAATACGTATCTTTCTAGGAATTAAACTATAAAATTAAAGAAAAACAATTCAGATTATTTGCCCATTATACATGCGTTAACCGAAAACATTCTGCTGTTCCTCCAGGAACATCTAAAATATTAAATCAACTGCATAGTGGACAGTAATGGTGTCCCACGTCTGCAAAACTGATTCCATTTTTTATTGCATCGCATCATCGTGATTACTGCTCCTGAACACAAGGGTTAATTAACTTTTATTTTGAGGCGCCATTTGTTCTACTTCTATGTCCGCATTTTTTATTTCATTAAGATCTGGAGAAGGTGTTGGCTAGGTTTCGATACCCTAGGCGGCGATTTTGTCGTCCTAAGGTAACCAGGCCATTCAAATTCTTTTCTTATATTTTAAGATCCATTCCTGTACCATTTTTTATTCTGTTTAGGACTTCATAGACTGTACTTTTTCGAAGTTCTATCGGTTTCTTGCTTGCGAATCCCTCTTCTTAACAAAGATTCCACCAACTTTCTACTTTCTATAATAATAGCAATGTTTGACATAAATATGCGATTGCTGACTGCTATGTTCATAGATAAATACAACCTGCTACTTGCAAATGTTGCTCTCTGGTTTTGAAAAAGCCGTGACTGTTATATGAAAATCTTTTCTCTTCAAGGTGCATAATAAATCGAAGCATAAGAATTGGCGAACTTTAAAACTATATAATTGATGTTTTTTTATTTGTTTAGCTTGATGTAACAAACTTGCTAAAATGACATGACAAAGTCTAATTAAACGTCCATAAGTAAAAATGAACCTGATGATAGGTTTAAAAGACCGAAACATCATATGGAAATTTGGATACGTCTAAAGTACTAGGGACAAGAAGTTCCGGTAGATAGTTTTTATCAATTTCGTAAATTCCTAATAATTAAAAAAGTTGTAGCTGAAAAACAAAAATTGAAAACTTGTTTTATGAGTTTATTTCAAAAATGAATAAACTTAGATTAGATTTTTCTTTAGATTATTACTAAGCATCCAAATCTGATGCTTAGCCCCAAATTTGAATAAACCTATATTTTCAAATATCGCTAAAAGTGGCAACTTATCGCAGCTAAATCTTTGAGAATATTTACATGTAATGTTCTTGTAATAATATTTAGAAAATCCAAGACCTATCGAACTTAATCGTTTTTTTTGTAGGTCAAACTGGACTTTAGGTTTTAGTAAATCTTTTTTAATTCTTTATCTATCAAACATTAAGTGATTAAGCGAAGTAAAGGCTGTTTGAAATACATTATTTGTTGTTGTTTTCAGGCATAAACAATCAGGAATTAAGATGTTGATCTAAACCGTTTCAAAACATGCAATATATGGATAGACAGGTGAATGTCCACTTGTAAAAGCTGCACTTTTACAAACATGCAGCTTTGGGTCAAAGTTTGTGCAGTGCAACACAGATTATTTGCAACCAACAAATCAATTTTGAGAGGACTTTCGCAGACAATGGTGTACAAGGTTCCATCGGAATGATCTGTTGGGTGTTGGACTCAGTTGGTTGTGATTGTTGGCAGAGACGCGATGTTTGCAAGTCTGGGTTGTTGCACTATTGTCTCTCTTGGGCGATAAATCGTTATAACTCAAATAATGCAAGCAGTGCTTTTTAGAAACACAGCATGACAAGACGTTATGGTGATGAAATTATTGACAGCGGAATTTGATAAAATCATTACCTTCTGTTTATTTATGTTGTTTTGGTACTTCGAATTCTTTGTCGATTTCGATTGGTTGTGATCATATATGTGTAGAATGAAGAGGTAGTCAGATGCTGGTTGTGCAGTTGGAGGTGCCAATGACTAAAAAGAGAATATCCTCGAAAATTTCTTCTAACTCAAGGGGTAAGTTTTTACGGGTTCCTGAAGAGAATAGCCAAGGGATGCTTTAGTTTCCCCTTCTCTATAATAATACAAGTTGAGCAACAGATTTTGAGAATTTCGACAGCGTCTTCGTTGTTATTCTCAGTTTCCCTGTTAATGTGTAGACTTTTTAAGAATTTTAACCGAGAAATTTGAGTACCGCACTATTTTCGAAGGGTAAAAGCAACTCATTCGTGCACATAGGAGTGTCGAGGCAACACACAGCTTATCTAGACAACAACCTTTGCAGAAGTAATCCAATGTTCTCTCGCATATTATCCAAGTTGCAACATACTGAGTGAGACGATTGCTCAGGACTGTTTTTAGAGAAAGGATACGGATGCGTATTAAACTGTATCAAATTTAGAATATTAACTTTAATATCAGAAACGAAAAAGTGAAGGTAATCAAAAACAAAACAGTACGAGATTCTTGTTAATTTTGCAATTTTTGAAGATCTCTTGGCAAACTTACAAAACAAATTTAAAAAGAATATGACATCCTTCTTTATGCCCATTTCAATGGTTAATATGCATACCAAGAATCTTTTTTCTCTGAACTATAGTTTTCCGAAGACCTTGCAGCCCATTAGCAGCACAACAAACAATCCACGTGTTAGAGCAGTAGGCGTAAGGCTCCCACTTCCTCGCCATCATCCGTTGGCCTTGGGACGGATAGATCTCAACCACAGATGCTATAGGGCTAAACGTTTAAAAGTAGGAAACCGAGTGGAAATCGCTCTCTTATCATCGAACAATTTCCGAGAAAACAACTTGACCTTCAACTATCAACGAGATAAGAATTTCTCTTATCATTCAACAACAAGATTCTCTGGTTTCTATTTCGTCTACAACAACCATGTGTTTTATTTCATAAAGCCTTACCCCTCACCTCAAAATAGCACCATCGTGGACGTCTATTGTATGTTGCCGCCAAGGTCACCTGGGTCATCGCCATTAGCGTACGCCATCACCAAACCGCCGACACCACTCCCAAGCAAGCCGGTAAAACGTCTATGCTTTTAATCATTGAATAATACTTTTCAATCACATCAGCGACACGAGAAACATTGTCTCCATACTCTGACAATCTCCTAACTTTCACAACTTGAGCAACCTGAAATTGAGTAGATTCTATTTCTGTTATTGATCCAATAAATGATTGGAACTTGATTTGGTTTTGGTCAATTTGAAAGAAGTAACTGTGTTAGACTGTAGTAGCTGTATATGCACATTTGAGATAGGAAGTCGCTAGCAAAAATACTGATTCAAAATACTTCTCATTTAAAACCGTCCCTTATTCCTTTAATGGCGATTTATCCATTCCACATTTATGGCAGCGCTTAATACATTTGAATAGGTATGTCTTAAATACTCCTTTTCCCCGACTTGGACGGAAAGTTTCTTTCTTCAGAGTAGTGGATCATGGGAAAAATGTAATAGAACAGATGGAATTCTAGAACTGATATTCAAAATTAACTGTTCTACACATTAGGTATTTAATTGTGATAATTTTAACCGTTCTAAGAACTACACTCGTCCTGAAAGGATACACCCAGTTACCGACTTCTGTGACTAGGATGTGATAGCATGTCAGTTAGGGTGTCCCGTTCTTGTATGAGAAAATTTTCTTTTCGACCTACACTATCGCAAGAGGTATCGAAATTTGCGTAATTTTACACAGATTACGAAAAACCTTGGTTCTGATAAAGCCATCTCTAGAAGTAGCGCCAGTTACACATTTTTCCACGGATTGTGTGTGACAAGGAAAGTCAACAATTTCCAAGTTCTTATCTTTTGCCATGACTTGAAGGTCTTTATTAGAAATATGTCAAAGAACGGGTGGTGGTGTAACCTGCCACTCATGCCACACAATAATCTCGGTGTAATCTCTAGCAGAGAAGTTAATTTTTGGAGGTTTAAATATCCTGCGTTTTGTGCTACTTTCAGCTTCTCTAACTTTTATTATTCTTCGCAATGCCAGCTCCTGAATGTGGTCTCTATCATCAAACAACATACTGACAAGTAGGTTTTCTGGGTGTACAGAAAAGCACTTCTTTCTATAACAGAATTCATAGCAGACCTCAGATTTTTAGGTAAAAATCGAGAGTACATAATTAGTTGAAAAATATGTTTGGGCCCGTCCTTAAGAGATGTATTTTGCTTGATTAGGAACCAAATTGGAGCGTATACTTTAACCACATAGTTGACAAATAATTGCTAATTCTCTGATGGATTAAAAGTACTTACGTAATGTCTGTGTATACGATTAGCAGAAGTAAGCCATCTCGAGTGTACCATTTTTCCAGGTTGACGGTTTGCCAGCTCAGGAGAACAGGAACCTGTTGATACAGTTTGACATATCTCATAAAGATATTTTTGATCCGTACTTAGTTCATCGACCACATTTTTCGGCAAGTCAGGCAAATTACCAGCCACAGCACAAAAAGACACCGCGGTTTTATTTTCCCAACCAGCTAACTGTTTTCCAATAGGTCCAGAATATTCTCTAGGATCCGAAGTGCAACCATCTAAGGTTAAGAATAAATGGCAAATGGGTAACTTATTGGCATGAAGCAAACAAACACACCATTCTAATGGTCTCTCTAAATACTCCTCTAAATATTGAATCACGCCACCCTTCCAACCGGTGTTAGTCATCTAAATTCCAACCTTGACCTTCTAGTAAAGCTGTGATCAAAGTAAGAATTCCCTTTGCAGTGCCACGACTTGGCGTTGTGTGTCTCAAGTAAACTAATCCAGGTTCTGCTAAAACTGAGATGTGCTCTTTTAAAACTTATTTGCGATGGTAACGATCCCCTGGTTTCTCATTTATCAGAGTCTTGTCTTGTCGCCCATCAAAGTAAATACTTTTTATAACAATTCCTCCAATATCTTTTGAAGCTTCTATCCGTGCTTTAGATACAGCTCTGTGGATCTTGTTTTTATCAATAACCAGAGTTAAATCTTCGGCAGAAACCAAGCCGACGTCAGCCAAAATCGCAGAAGCAACAGCAGCAGATCGCATCGATAAACCGTATCTATCACAGACCTTAGCAACTGCTGGTAACGGCAATGTATTCCGATTCGCCGTTGAAGTGGATAGTGTCTCTATCGAGGGCGTGTTTGTCGGGGATGCCTATGTTGTCGGATACGTTTCTGGGGAAGACTCACACACCGAATCTTCATCATAATTTGCTGAGACAAATCGGTTTCTTGAGTAAAACACGACTTTTTGCTGCCCTTATTGACTCTTTAGTTTGTCTCTACTGTCGTTTCATTAATCTAGCCTTTTCTTTCTTATCAACGCCGCTGATAACCATTTTCCTATCATTCCTTTGATTCAACAAAAAACTTCTCTCATTGATGGGAACTTTCTTAGGTTTTAAACACAAACAAGATTAAAATGAAGTGCATTTACAAGCAACAACTTCGAAAAGCTTCTCCAATGAATCTAAAAAACACTTTAGTTTGTTTTCAAAACTAGCATTCCGTTTGCTTTTGGGGTATCTTTCTAAATTGAGGTACTTTTCGAAATAGGATTTTAGTAATTGAATAACTCGTTCGTTAGTTACGATTGGAATCGAAGCTTTGGTCCAAATATCGTTGATCTTTTCAGAAACAATCGCATATATATCTGAATTGGATGGATCCTTTCCATTAAACTTCAATTTCAGGTCGTCCCTTATAGTTGGTAGCTGCCGATCGTCAAGTTCTTTGTATGGTCCCAATATAGCACAAGTAGTCTCACTACGCCTCGAACTCATTATTTAAATATCACAAAATCCGCTTATTTAATACTGTAACAAACGCAACCGCACTTTTATAGCATAAAAATTACTTTGACTACGAAGGAAACACTCGCGAGTCAAATCAAGATACTTCTCGAAACAAGTCGAAACTTGAGGGAATTTGCAGGCCTAAACAAATTCGAAATCGCTGGTAACGTGTTGTTGCATGCAAATCAAAACGTCGTGTATGTATTACACCTAAACAGAACAAAAAGTAAATATTTTTTTATATTTAGTTCAGGAGCCGAAATTAAATATCACCATAAAAATGACAATTTTTCAAAACTTTAAAAATCGGTAGAACCCTAAGATGTGGTTTTATTTTATTTTTAAAATTATTTTGATATCCTACGATAAATGAGGCAAATTTTAAGACGTCTTGTGTTAAGGAAATCTAAAAAGATTTTTTTCGGGACACACTAATGTCAGTATCTGTTTTAACTACTTATACTTCTAATATTCAAGTTGAATAGTTTTTATTGGTTTGTGCAATGCAAATTCATATTTAGAATTGGCAAAATCTTTAACTTGGTTTGCTTATTATGAATCGTAATAAGAGTGTACTTACTTTTATTACTTTTATTTGAAGCTTTTTTGTTATGAAATAAACCGCATTTCAATACATCATCAATTTGAACAAAACACTTTTTGAAATATCTTGAACTTACAATTGGTAGTAAACTTTGTAATAAGCCATTGTGATCGGTTACTTTGCATGGAGCTATTGGAGTTACATTAATATTTCCTACCCTTAAATATACTTTAATACTCAATTTAGTAGCCCATTTGTTTATTAGTATTTGGGATTTATTAGTAAATCGCTAGAATTGTATTAATTAAGAAGATTAATTTTTTAAATGTAAATAATATTGTAGGGAAACATTTGTGCTAATTACTTATAAACCGCTGTCCTACCCTAACTAAGGTAGACAGGGCTAAAAAAAGGTTTATCTATTAAATTATACTTGTATGTATATGTAGCACGGTCGTAAAAGTTAATTACTTCATTATCTTTGTAAAAACCTAAATATAAAGTTAAAGTTAAATATAAGTTCTGAAACTCACGACTACATAAAATGAAACTATCTTGAATTCAGAGTGAAATAAGTTTTAATATAAAAATAAAACTGTTAATTGTCTTGATAGTAAAATAATTAAAAACGTTCTGTTTATCAGCTTTATCAAACCTGAAAATGACGGCAGTTAACTTTTTGAAATTGAATTTCTTACAGCTGGTTGCATTTTCCAATAAATGGTTTTTAAAACTTAAAAAGATAAAAACAGAGAATAGTGGAACGTTAAGTCTAAGAAAAACTAAGCCACTAATACAGTGCAGTGAAATAAATATCTCATTTTTGCATTTTCAAAATTAAATCAAGTAGATCACCGAGCCATGTGGAAAGATATTTAATCACTTTATAGGTATTACATATTAAGAAAGCTGTCAATCTATTAATTATTTAAATTCGATAACAAACTAACTATCTATGATATTCATTGGCGCCAGACATTGCAATTGTGCCAGGTTATTATAAATTGTTATTAAAATTGCTTGTCTACTCTCAGAATTATTTATGGCAAAAGCATAAATTTATTTTTCTGTAGCAATTGTAGACTAACTCCTGGAAAATGGAAAATGGGTAGTCTAATTTTTTAATAGAATTTGGTGAAATAATTTTTAACGTTGAAACGCCTTAATGGTAAGTTATACTTTAGACAGGCTTTCTTTTTATATCTCTAAATAAAATTAATTTTGAAAAAATTATCAGAATACATTTTCTATAAAATACTCTCTGGGATTGTTTGTGCACGTATCTTTTCTTTTTTGCTGATGTTACAAAATGCTAAAGAAACGTATCAGACAGATTACGTTTTATGTACATAAAAGAGTAGCACCTTTTTTTCGTTATTGTTATAAGGAAGAAATAAAAATAAGAACGAATGGATATTATAGGTAATTGAGTCATTTAAATAAATAACAGGCATTACTGCCTCAATTTTCTTTTCTTTCCTTCCTCGCTGTTTTATTAAATCGAAATTTTCATCATAGCTTTTCTTTTATGGCAAGTAACTGTTTGATTTCGTTTTCTTAATAATCCAAGTAAATAATATTCGTGACATTTAAACATTATTTTAAATGTCAGTGCCTTTGACTGCACCATTTTTGTGCGAAGTAACTTTGAAACTTTTAATAATCTACCAAAATTGACTGCAATGTATTTAACATTTCTTATTATTAGACTAACGAAGTTAAAAAATATTAATTCTATGTTTATACTAAAATAAATTTATAATGTAATGAACCCACTAATTATTTCAAAGTTGTTTCTCAAATGTTTGAGAAATGTTAGTGTACCAAAGCGTAATTTTAACATCTTTTTGTGTGGGATTTTCCAGGACGAAGGAACTTCCAACAGATAATGTTATGATGTGACAGTATCGTTAAATTTATAAACGAGTGGGTGTGTATAAGAGATTTAAGATATGCAAATTAAATTAAGATTTTATCCGAAAAACCACTTAGAGGGAAGTGTTGCTAGAAGTGTGATCCAAAGATGGAAACAATTAAGTAAAAAAATAAAAATAACTGAAATAAATTTATTTAAGAAGGAACATATTTTAATTCATTTTTTATAAAAACCTTTTTTTTCAATAAAAACTTCCTTGTTTTTATATTACATTGCGTAAGGTAACCAAAAACTACTACTTGACTGGTGAAGACATCTGATATATACGTACAGTATTCTTATGGAAAACGATTGTATGCTCACATTTATCTGGTAGTGTACTCTAAGCAGCAAATATATTCTGTTACGTGTTCTTCCCCGAAGCTGAAAATCTGGAAATGAAATTCCAGTTTCTACAAACCGGTTAGAGATAAACATTCGCCTTTTGAGTGGACTAACTAATACCTTTGTCATCTAGAGATTTCAGCAAGTTTGTAATAGTATAAATCAGATAAAGGTCTAGTTTATATTTTCCTCAAAAGGTTTATTAAATCTGAAATACGAGTAAAAGGGTAGTGCTTTACCTACATTTCAAGAAACACATCTCATATAAGTACAAGTACACAAAACCCTGTAATGGGCCTATACTGCAATGGAAACTGAAAATGAAAAAGGGTTTCAGAAAAAGATATGAACTACTTAATTAATTGCAATTAAAATTGTAGAATATCTTTAGTAGTTTAAAATGCAGATCTGCAGTTAGCCATCGATTTGAAAAGCAATTTATCAAATCATCAAGATTTATTTTCAAATTTGATAAATCCCATATTGATTTCTTTTGATTAAAATTTGTCTACTTATGATGTAGTGGTTTTTGCATATTAATTTCTGTGTTAGTTAAGTTCGTGTTAGTAGAACTTTCTTTAGTTCCAGCTTAAAATTATAAAAGTTTCGGTCAGTTTGCTCTGCTATATCGATGTTACGCTAAGTTCGAAGTCTGTTTAGGATTAGTTTTTGTCATAGGTACAGTTGTATTTATTAAATAATATTATTTTACTTTTTGTACATGTCCCAAATCATTCTCAAGCATTTTTAATATGCAAGTCAGGTTTAATGAAGACACAATAAAATGAACATTAGAATGTGTACTTCTACAATAGAAAATCGACCTGTTTCAGGATTTTTCGATCTGCTTGCCCATAAAATGGATGCGAATTTTATGCTACACTTTATACTCACTGTATTATACAGACGTATACACGTGTTTTTTCCATAGTTATTATCTCATAGAAAAAAACAAGATTTCAATTTTTCATTTTCAGAGGTAACTATTCCATACAAATATCACATAATATTAGTTTTTAATAGGAAACTCATTATTTGCACGTGCCAGATTTTGGATTTTATGCCATTGTTGTTCATTAACTTTGTTATGATCAAACCGCCAACCTCCGTAAACATGTTTTGCACTTCCATAAAGATTAGAAATTCTCTTCTTCTAATAATAGTCCTTAAAAATTAAATAAAAATTGTACGTTATAACTTTTAAATTTTACATTTAATATTTCCAGGTTAAATTACTAATGGAAACTAAATAAATATTAAATTTCTGTAAAAAATTTCATTATGCTGCTGGAGTGGTTGTAATATTCATTACGAAAACGTTATACACTAATTCGATTTTAATTAAATTGCAGTTTATTAAATAGCACTAGCATTACACATACCACCATTATCCTTAGCTAATTACAAAATAAAGCATGAACGCGAAACGGTTAAGCTAAATTGTGCTGCAGTAAGGTTGTTTAACTCCTAGCATCTTTCCTTAAGCATTTCGTCGCCCTTCGTAACAAGAAATGTGTAAGACGCTAACAATTTAGCCCTTTCCTTAATACGTGGTCGTTCTTGTAGAAAACCTTCATGCGAATTCTAGTATCAATTTGAACAAGGAAGTTTCTAAAGCTATTTCTCTTAAGCTCTAGGTTGAGATAACTAGAAAGCATAATGGTTCTTCTTTCTGTTTTAATGAATTTTAAAATCTAGACAATACAGTTTAGTTTTACTGTTATTAGAATTTTATTAACGTTAAGTCGAGATAAAAATTCTTAGGACTCAGGGATCTAATAAAAGGTTTAAGTAGTAATCGTCGAGGAAACGGATCATGAATTTGGAGATACATACACACGCTCACTGTACACAACGACAGTTTATCTACAATCTTGATTGAAAAATTTATAATTTCTAAACACACGTTACTTTAGAACTATAAGATGTTAACAGCTCAGTTTAATTACTTGGTTTTTAATTATAACTTTTTTAAAAAAACTTAAATTTGTAACATAATTCGTAGTGACTTATAATATGTTCAACTTAAAAGCAGCAGATGATTACCGTTGATTTGATTTTCTCTTTTTGTGTTCGTTTGCTGCTTTCTTCAAGATACTCCTGGTCTAGGTCGGCCAATTCTAGAAGATCTGAAAGGTTTAGCTAGGTAGAATGTATGACGTAGATGAAATTACTGTTGATTGTAAAGACACTAACCCTTCTTGTGCATCTAGCCACAGAGTAATTAAAAAGCCGCTCTTCATTTATA
>VTPC01090653.1:65526-110835 GCA_011009095.1 Ignelater luminosus | reverse complement strand
ATTAAACTTTGTCTGTTTGAGTAATGGTTTTCTAAAAAAAAGAATACGTACTGCCTCATTATTTACGCAAAAGCTTCACACACATTCTAAATATTAAGAAATATGTACAAGAAGTAATATAAAATACCTGATCTTAATGAATTCGCACACGTTGTAGGAGTCCCAGAAACTCGACTATTATTTAAAAAAGTTTCTATACTATTCTGTCAGTATTATACACTAACTGTCAATTTTTTAAATAACATTAGTAACTATTTATGAATTACCTCATCTTCCGATTTCATATACAGTGTGATTAAGCCCAAGAACCAAAAAATTAAAATTTGTGTCTGAGCTGCAATTCTCCAGTTGCACTAGTTCGATATGGTGTTTTAAACTGTTCATTTTTAGTATATGCATAGAGTAATTAATATAAGTAGAGGAACAATTACAATGTTTTAAGTGTAACCCAAAAACGTACCGTATAATAGGTGGCGATATACTTAGCCATCTACAGGACGGTACAAAAAGTTTATCAGCATTTTTTCGCACCTAAAACTGCAGTTTACAATACATTTAATAGACAAAAAATATTTAGTTGTAGAATAGACGTACTTAATACCCCTTCGTGTTGTTGCGGTCATTATAAAACAAAAAAAAAGGTATTATTTATGTTGCCAGTAATGACAGCTGAATTTCAGTCAAAACACGAATGAATGAAATCTGATACATTTGAGGGTATACAATAAACTTCTTAATTATTTATTCCTGAAAGGGTTTGAACGGTCAAGACTAAACTAAGAATTAGAACTTGGTATTTTTATTAAAGCAGAATTCTGTAATTATTATTTTGAACGTCTGCAGAAATAATTCAAAGTACATTAATTTATACAAATAAACTTTTCTTTAAATTGTTGTTGTAGTTAGACTACAATATATATGTTTGTTTCTACGTCTTGTTTTTGTAACACTGCACTTCTACTATATGTAAATACTACTTGTAACACGTAGTTTGTCTGTAGTTCGTATTTAAAAAATGAAACTTTTCCGTGTATTACTGGGCCGAGCAGCATAAAAAGTGTTTTCTTATAAACCACTTCACATATGCAGGTATTTCCAGTTTAGACGTTTAGAAAGTTTTTTTGTTTACTTATGTATTTCTTTTTCAAAAGAGTACTCTTAAAAACAATTTTGTGATTTCAATAATGAATGGATTTGCTAAGATTTCGTTTTGATCCATTCTATATTAAGAAAAAAAGTAAAGTAATATAATAGTGTCTGGCTATTTTTCAGGTGCAAGGCCATAATTTGAAGCACAAGATGCAAGGCATGTGCTACAAAAAAGTGCCTCCATGCAGCTTTGAATGTCGATAACTGTGTAATTAAGACAAATTGAGTATAAGTTCTACGGGTGTATGCACAAAGAATTTGGACAGAAGACTATCGGTTTAACTCTAAGAGTACGTGCAAAACAATTTGCAATTGTTGCAACTGTCCGTTAGTTAAAGCTATTGCCAACATAGTTTTAAAATTTGGTTAATTTTGCTTTTAATAAGTAGGTAAGGAGTCTAAATGAAAATCAACGCTGCCAAATTTTATCAATTATTATACTCATAAGCACAAAAAATACTTCTATATACTTTTTTGTAAATTTCAAGCAGCACAATATATAGTATTTGCATACGAACTGATACAGAAAAGAGTAAAGCGATCTGGAAGACCTGCCCGAAAAATATCACCATGTTCTTGTAAGTCAGAATTAGTCTTCGTTAACTTCAGTAAAATATTGTTTTAAAAGCTTATTTTCTAGCAACCAAAGACATGCCTTGCTTTCTTGAGATATTGCAGACATAGTTTCGGTGCAATTTTGTATATTTGCCCAAGTTTACAAAGACTAATTTCAAGTTTACGGTGAGTCACCTTTGCAAGAGCTTCTATTCCCTTTGGTAACATTATTATGGAAGGTCTTCCAGATTCTTGCAATTTTTTTGCGCCATAAACTTTTTGAGCTCATGTACGAATATCATAAAGTGTGCTTTTTGGAATTTTCATTGCGACAAAATCTCTAACAGTATAGGACTTTTTTGTCCTTATGACTATCATAAAATTTGACAATAGCTTCGTACCGCGAATTTTTATTTGAGTACTCCATACTTTTAAGAACAAAACTGAATTAAACAAATTTTAAAAATATGTTGGGAATATCTCTAGCTAACTGGCAGCTACTAGCTGACATGTTCTCTTAAAGTTTAAACCGATGGTTTTTTGTTTGAATGTAGTCTGCTGGGAGAGTGATTTTCGGTATTTTTAAAATGCCGATGAAAAGATTTCTTTTTATCAAAAGTCGCAAAACTTAGGCAGATTTTTTTAAAGTGTTGGTTCTCATTTCGAGAACACATGTCTAGCAGCTAACGACCAATTATTATTATAGAATTCTTTTCGATTCGTTTTGATATGTTTTGGAAAAATACACGAAAATAGTATAAAAGCTTCATAGTGTTAGTTTCTTCATAAATGGAAATATTCTAAAACTGTAGAGTTAAACGAATTAACGAGTCTAGAAATTCATAAAAATTGGACAGGTTAAAAGGTAAAAAATACAAAGAAAAGACTTCTGAATTTTTACATACCTGCGGATTTTTTTTAGATTTTCCCGAAACAAAAAAAATCTAGAAATGAGGGAGTTGTTGTTTTCGTTGTTAGATGATAGGCGACGCTTCACCGAGTACAGTCCAATACGAAACACTTTATATTATAGACCATGACTTATAAGGAATAAAAAAAGTTACAAAAATGAAATTTGCTATAAGCTCAACTGTTGTGAAATTTCAAGACGTATTGAAAATGTTCCAGAAGGTAAAAGAGATCGATGCTTGAATAGATAAGGAAGTATTTTGCAAAGCGTTCATTTAAAAACCATTCAAGTATAAAAGTAGAAGCGTCATCGTCAACTGTAGGACTTTTTACTCCTTAAATTTTGTACACCTCCGTATTACCATATACAGAAACATTTCTCCAGTACTACCGCATTGCCTCGTATTCCCGGCATATTTCCTTTACAACCTCGACAATGCTGGAATCATTGCCTATATTTCCTAAAATACTGCGAACATTTCTCTAACACTGCTACATTCCCTTAATTAGTTCTACTATTTCCAGCTACATGCCTAAAACATTCCTGTTTTTCCGCGTAATCTTAAAATGCACGAGGCAGAAAGAATTGTCAGAAACATGGCGACAAAAAAACATTTTTAATGTTGAAAAAGTAGTAGCTAATTTAATTGATTATTTCAAACTTTACAAAGCTCTTAAATTTTCTGGGACAAGACTTATCCGCTGCCAACATCAAGAAAAGAATTTAAAAGTATTGTCTTTGTCATTACAGAAAGTGACTTTCGTTGCCGATCGTTTAGGAACCCTTCACCGACAGCGCTGCTAAATAATTTTTTTAGAAAACCAATCTCAATTGATCTCAGCTTTCGATAAGCAAAACTCCTTTTTAAAGAGAAGGATACAATATATGAATCTTTTGGATCCTTTTTAAAAAAGTTAGAGGTCTTCAAAGATTTTTATTTTTGTTTTTCTATGATTCAAAAACTACTGATGTGATTCTGTTCAAATTTGATATTATAACTAAATCTTTACCTTTTTGGGACGAGGTGACAATTATTCTTCTTGTTTTGTTTTTAGTTAGACAAAATAAATAGAACAACAACAATAAAAAAGCATTACGTTCTTTGATTTATCAATTGCAACGGTGCACTCGTAGTATAAGTGGGCGCGCTCGTCGTGATTGCTTTTGCAACAGCAGCACCGGTTAGACGACGGAACCGATTTGCAGATCCCTCCACAATTCTCTCCGACCGGCCCTAACATAGTATCATAGGAGTTTTGTAGCAAGTTTGCTATCAAATTTATCCTATTCTATCCGTTGATCGTGTGGAGCGTTCTGATTACCTGATTACCAAATTTCAATAGGTCAAAAAGACTTAAGCCTATTGTCTATCATGATTTTGATTTTGTCTTCCCAATCGTCATAAAGTTACCTGGCTTGACCATTGAAAACAAGTGTTCCTTGCTGTAATCATTACCACTCTTTCAAAGAACGTTCTGACTCGCTCATGCACAATAGTCGTAGTAGCTTTACTTCGTAATTTCCGAAATTTACAGGAGTATTACTGAAATCGACACTAAAAATGTGTTTTGTTATCGAGATTTTTGCAAATTTTTAAAAGAAAATTGCGTTGCTTGGTGGCTACAAAGATTTTCCTCTTCCAAAAAATTTAGTTCATCTACTACCGCTATATTCTGTAGCAGATTTTTGTAAGTAAGTAGAAGGATTGTTAGATATCTTTGAATTTTCTCCAGATGTAACAGGAAAGATCTTTAATTATTTCAATTTACTTTGCTTTTAAGCCAATTAACTTCGTGTCTTAATTTATTATGAATCACCCTTTATTTACCAACATTTTACGGACACTCTGTATAACATACATTAGCGTATTTATTTGACAAGACATGCGGAGAAAGCAGAGAATGAGAATTAAATGGCATTGCGTTTTAAAATTTCACGTATTGTTTACTAAAATAAGAATGCTCTCAATCATACATTAGTGAATTTAAATCTTGCTTCTTTTAATAATTTATTGTCAATTTGATAATCTTTATAATAAAAAACGCTTGCGTCCGTATAGCAAATACGTTGTTTCTTAAAACGGCTTTTATACTGCAATATCACATAATGATTGATAGAAATGAAATATAAGTATTAGCAATATGAACATGCCTAAAAGTTAAAAGTTATCAAATTCAATTTTGTATCGTTCTCTTATACAGTTATAAATATAAAAACTCGCTCCTTAATGTATAATTCTGTTAAACTATTCTCCATTTAAATTCTGTACTGCAATAAAACAAAAACTTGTGGGTTGTTTATTCTACAAATAATAAAGAACACCGCAGTGGCTAAATGTAATTCAATCCTTTTTTGACAATGTGTTTACATATTTTGTTTACGAATAAGTTTTTATCACCAGAAATTTTCCCGAAAAAAATATACACAACAGAAATTTTAATATAATCGTTTGAGACGTTTGTCAATTATACCAAGATATAAATTTTTTGAATTAGAAATAATCTGGCGCAATAATGAGAAGTTGAAGAGGACAACACCGTCTATGCTTGCCCTTCTTTCCCCTCGATGCACTTGACCCGCAACTGTACGAGTTACACATATCTCCATAACGTTGTTCCTCTATCCATATTTATTTCCTCTATGGTATATGTCAAAAAGTAAATTCTTGAGCGCGCAAAATTATTTAGTGAATTATAACGTTAAGTATTTATTTTGATTTATGTAGGGTGGGTAAGAAGTACCCTAATGTTGTTTTTGTATCATTTTCTTATTGTTATTCTTTGACAGATGCACACTATGGCGTTGTTTAAGTTTATTTTCCTATGTGTTTTGTTAGTAGAGTTTTGTTATACTGCACGTTTGGGTTTTGTTCTTATTCCGGGCATAAACAAAGTGCAAGACCAACCTAAATCTAGTGCTTTGAATTATCAGCCTACCAAATACTTAGTACGATCTGGAAAAGCTTAACATAGGCGACAGAAATTTTCTTGTGGAGTTAATGGTTGGTTTATTGCAGAATTTACATTCTGCACCACTGGAAACTGATGACTATCAGTGGCATAGAAGTTTCGTGCCGTCAGTACTTTTGTACGCACGGCGAAAGCTGATGCCTATAAATTGCTCTAGTTGGTTTATAAAACCTTCAGCCGTATTTTTGGTCGCCCTAAATGCTTTAAATAAATTAATATTTGATAATGTATTGAAAGGATTATCCCTAACGTGAAAAATTATTGGCAATTCTAGATTGTTTATTTCTGCTTCCTTTTAATCATAGCAAAAATGGCAAAATAGTCAGGTGTCAACAAAAAATCTAAATTACAACCTTTATTTACAGAACACTTTAAAAATAGGAAAACAAACGTAAACAACGTATAATGTGCATTTGTTAAACAATAACAATAAGCAGATGATCTAAAATAGAAATTTGCTTAAAAGGACTCGAAGCGGTATTTTTGGATAAACGCCGACGTATCCGCAAAATCAGTTTTGTTCGAGTTAAACACAATTTAATAAACCTACTTACAAATTTACTTAAATATTAGAAATTTATAATTTTGCATATACAGGGTGTTTTCTAATGATGGAAAAAAACTTTAATAGATAATTCCTGGGCTTATTATAGGTAAAAAAGCTCTGATAAACAAGTGTCCTAAAATGCACCCCTTCCAAGATACAGGGCGTCAAAATTTATGGAAAAACATTGGCTTTTCGTTATATTTTTGTTATGCATTTTAATTTTTTTTATTTTTGACCCAAGCTTACTGGTAATATTTCCCACTTTTCTATTTAATTTTTGATACAAAATTGTTCTTGTATTTGTCTCCTAAAGCGCACCGTTCTGGAGATAATTTTAAATGCAGATTTCCTTGTATTAACGTTTCGTACATCTCACCAGCATTTATAAAATAAAATTGTTTATTATGCACAAGGGGTCAGTATTTAATTTCACCATTAAATAACATGTTCCAAATGGCCACCTGTAGCTGCTATGCAGGCCTGCAGTCTTCTGCCGGCAGTATTACGTATTACGCCCTGTATCTCGGAAGAGGTGCATTTTAGGATACTTGTTTACATGAGCTTTTTTACTTATAATTAGCCCAGGAATTAAGTATCTATTAAAATTTTTCACCATCATTAGAAAACACCCTGTATTTGCAGTGCCTGTTACGGTTGCTGTATGTACGAAATTAGTCCGTAAAATATTAGCAGTTCCTAAATAACTATTTTAGGTACAATTATCTTAGGGACTGTAAACAGTTACATAGACAACTACTTTAGAAGTAGGTTTACCGAGAATCACAATGAAGGTACTTTCTACTCACCCTAAATAAATCAAACTAATTAATTATTTAGTATTCTTAGATCACTAAATAATTTTGCGTGCTAGAGAATTCAGTTTCTGACATATCATTCTAGAAGCGACCAGTTTAGATTTTGAGCAAGAAATATGAAATTTTTGATTTTAAGATATCCAGGCAGAAAGCTTATTAAATTAATCAACTTTCTTCCATAAAGTTATAATACTCTGTGGAGTTTCCTTTCAAACAAAAGATTTATTTATTAGTTTTTGACAACTGCCACATACCTACTTTGCTCGTTGCTCTTAATTGTTAGTATAAAGAAGACAAAGATTTTTCCAAGAATGCTCAACATTGAAGAATATGCAGACGGCTTTTATAACGGTAATGCTTTAGAAAGTTGTAGGGAGTACCAAAGATGATTCCCGAATACACATCAGTATCTTGCACTTTTTATTTCTAGGCAACTTGTTATTAATTTTATGGAGAAGATCTAATTAAGAAAGCTTTGTACTCTGATATATTAAAAATAAGGACCAATCAGAAAAACGTTATTTTAATTTTTCACTTCTTGGTGTAAATCACCCTGTAGATATAAATATATAGGTATCTACCTCATTAGTAAGAAAACAAAAAAGCAACGAAGCTACATTTAAATTAATCGCTGCCTGTATTTTATGTTAAAAATCAAAATGCTATTTATCATAACTTTTCCATTATATCCAGAACAGTGAATACGCCCTTGAACGGATTGGTTTTTAAACAAGAGCGATGAAAGCCAATTAAATTTTTGGAAAGCTTTTAGATTGCGATCTTATAAATTTATTTAATAAGAAATCCTTTTCAAACCTATGCAGGTATAGATTTGGATGAAATCGTGAATATTAATTATCTGCTTAGTGATGAATTACAGCTAAACTAAGCTTGGAATGGAAAGTCTAAAGTGAACGTTCCTTTCTCATTTGCCAAGCTAATTCCACACCGTTTCGCACATATTAGGCAATTTGTTGCTTGCTGTAAATCAATTTTGCGAGTAAAACGCTTTCTTGAATCCATAATTGCTTTGTTATTTATAATGGTGTGGAAGCTACTGAAATAAACGTGTTTACATATATATTTTGTGAAACTTTTTAAACTCATAAGCAATTGAAATAAAGAACGGAATTAATCCCGAATTTTGGTAACTTGGCTCCTATTATTTCATAGTACTGAAAAGTGAGTTGCAGTATAAAATATCTTAAAACAAAATTGTTTACGCCTTTAAATCAAACACTTTGGTTTTATTATATTTGCTGACAAGATTCAGTATTAAATTTCTATTACGATCACGTGTAAGCAACAAAACGATTTCCTAGTCACGTAATCACGTATAGATGTTTCTTGTATGAACAAGTATTTACTGCATATTGCCAATATAAAACCTGACTTCTGTTTTAGATGGAATGCACAACTTTTCTTAAACAAGTTGTTTTGGTTGCGCTTGTAAATAAACTGTATCACTGTTCTTTTTACGAAAATTGGCGTATTCAACACTCCATACTCCTCTTTATTTTTTAGACGCAAGCAAAATTTAATTTTGCCAGGATTTCTTTGACAGCTGTATTTAGGTTCTTCGAAAAAAATAGAATAAACTTCTTCTGCGATTTGATGTGCAGGATCAAATTGTTACATCAAAGCCTTCTTTTATTCAATCATCCTTTAGTAGAAATAAAATTATACACTTTCTCTTTTATGGTCTTGAAAGTACGTTTTGTTAAGTTGAATTAGCTACTTTTTCAGTTTTCATGACGCAAACGTTATATCAATTTGCAAAATCAAGTATAGTCTGTTCGATTTGACTATGACTTAACTATTGCATAAATACATAAAAAATGCGGGTTTTATAAGTAGAAAAAGTTTTATTAAAAAAATTTATTCGAAACAAAAAATAACTAATAAAATGGGTTTACTTGTTATTCGCGAATGACGAATAGTACTATTATTTGTTATTTAAAGAATAACGAATAATCATGAATACAAATGTATTTGTTGTCTGTTCATATTCTTTATTTTTAAAATACAAAATTATTTATTTACTGTTACAATTTATTAATTATTTCTATTGTAATTGTATCCAACAAAATTGTACTGAGACATTGGAAGGTGAGTAGAGGGCTTTATAATAAAATTTATGAAGAATTCTTCGAATTTGATCATGTAACGATGCCCAAATAGTAAAGATTCTGCACACTTTACTAAATTTATAACACAGTGCTTTCAGAAAAAAGTGAATCCCACTATATCAATTTTAAATTTATCTTTTGAAATGTGCTTTCTGTGGGTTGGTAGTGATTGAGCGGTTTGAAGAAATAAAATTATTAAATGCTGTTATTCAGTTTTATAACTTCATTTTTGAATTACTGGTGTTTACTGTCTTTTAAATAACAATAAATACTAAATTCTATTCTTTTGTCTTTTTAAATACAGCTTCATATTAGTACCATTGATTGATATTTTGCATTTTCTGACGAAGTTATGTTATATTTGACCTATAAAATTTGATGGAACTTAACTTCTCGACGTTATTTGGAAATTCTTCAACCATCTTTAGAATTTTTGGCACAAAATATGCGAATATGGTATCAGCAAGATGGCGCTTCTGCGCACAATGAAAGAGCTGTTATCACTTATTCGAATGACCGTTTTGATACCTGAGTAGTAACGACTAATACACCTGTTCAGTGGCTAGCCAGATCAGCGGATTTGAAACCTCTGGACTATTAGTTGTGGGGAACTTTAAAACATAAAGTGTATGGAAGTCATTTCAATTACAATAATGTAGAACAGCTACGTGAAGCAGTCGTGGAAGCATTTAATGGAATTAATCGCAATACATTGCATAAACCAACTAACAGTGTTGCAAAACAGTGTCGTTTGTGTTTGGCTAATAACAGACAACATTTTGAGTGTTTACTCTGATTTGTCGTCATTCTAATAGTAAGTGGTATTGCATTGTTTTGTTAAAAAATAATTTTCACTTTCATTTCTTATTGTGCCTACTTGATTTAAGATGGAAACAATGAATATTGTCGCTATTTTTTAATTTAAACATATGTTGTTATACATCGTTAAAAAAAGAAGAAAAAATTCTATTTAATAACAATATAAAAAAAAAGTTGTCATTAATATGTCGGAATCTTAAATTTTATTTTGGCATCATTTTTAAGTGTATCTCATCGAAACAAGCAATTTTCTTATTAAAACGTTTTATCCAGCTTTTTAAATTACGGAAATATTTGACTTTTTAGAAAACCGAAATTTTTTGGAATAATTGCTAATCAGTTATAAATTTTAAACTTTTCTAGTCTAAATCTGAATCGGCATACAAAATTGCAAAACTCTGTCCATTTAACCAAATCTCTAACTATAATACTAAGAAAGTTACCCATGCAATCCCACTCGATCTGGGACCCAAGTTTTTGTTACAGTAATAAGTCATGTAGAATAAAAAATATACGCATCCCAAGAATTTGCAAAGCATCTTGTGATAAGACTTATCACGAATAAATTAAATAATTGTTTACCAATCTTACATTTGTACATTTACAATAAATAATCAACGACTAGATGAATAACGAATAATTTCTTTCAACACCAAATAACAAATAAAAAGTTATTCTGTATTTTTATACGAATATACAGAATTGTGCGTTTGATTCCGCACCATAGGGAAATAGCGGGGTTTGTGAATTTATTGAGATTCCTGCTTCCCACAACATTTCCCAGAAAGATTTTGTTAATATTTTGATTGAATGGGCAATAAATCTTTATTTTATTAAAAACAAATTAGCAAATTAGTTAGAAATTTAGAAAAGTCTAATAAAATAAAATACTGTAACATTCATAAAGTTACTTACCCAACCGATATATTAATAAAGGTCTTCTTGAAAACGTTGTGGGAAGTAGGAATTTCAATACATTCACAAACATACCTTGTTTCTCTATGGTATAGCATCAAATGCACTACCCTGTATATTTATACGGATAATGTCCGACTTTTCTATTACGTATGCCAGTTTTATTATGATTAAGTATTGTTATATTCAGTTAAATAAAGACTACCTGCTTATTTTGTACTTAAAAATAATTATATGATTTAGCTTCACTCTTCGTCCTAGTTAACACCATCAACTCTAAAAACACACTAAAAGCATCTACTGCACTGAAGATTAATAAACCAACAACTGTCGTCTTTTATCTATTATTCAATAAACACAGTCATTGTTGAGGGATGTTCCAGTTTGGAAGGAATTATGAATGCCAACGACGGCAGTTTTCGTTTATTCTGTAAAGATATAGAAAAATACGAATTAAATAAATTACATTGCCAAGTACAAATTGAATATACATCGTCCTGTATACTTACCTAAGAAGCGTTCTTCAATAACTCCTTTATTTATAAATTTAGGACAAACATTCAAAATGCGTTTTCGGCACTTGAGACTTCATCAACTCATTTTCTTTTTTTATATACAGGATGTTTACTCATGCGTAACACAATGCCACTTTTCTCTCTAAAATGCGTTGCTGTGTATAGTTTATCATATTTGGATTTTCCATGAAATCTGCTTTTTATCGATAAGAGGTTTGTCGCATATACTATTTAGCTATTTTTTCTAAAAAATCAAATATTTTTCGTTTTGTGAGTTTTGAATTAGTAAAATGTGGTTTTTAGTTACAGGACTTTTTCTGCAAATGCAATAACTAATTGACAGAGTTTACCAAATAAATATCATCCAACATCTTCATAAGGCAATTAGAAACACCTCAAGTTGACCAATTGCAAACCTGAATATCTTAAATAAATAAATACAAAAATTAATATTGTCTCCGCACAATAAAGTTTTAAGAATTCGTGCAAGCATTGACTATCCTACCTCCAAACGATCGTTTTGTCCTTGTTGTGTCATTTATTCTAATTGTTGGCCTCAATATTTTCATGCTACTAATTTTGTAGTTGATTTGTATATAATCAGTATGAAGCGGACAAGCATGAACTTTCGTTATCCTCCACTGATGAGTCCAAACAAGGTCGAAACAATCGTCTGGAGGTATAATAGTCAATGCTTACACGAATTTTTAAAAAACATCAATTTTTGTCTTTATTTATTGAACCAATAAACCCTACTATAAGTTAGAACAACCTTTTATTTTATATAAAAGATTTGGGTGCTGCAATAAATTATCTATTGATTGATAGTAGGTTATGTCTAGCTACGATCATTACGTTTTGGAATAATCCTCAGTTTATAAAATTTAATAACAATACCAATGCTAGAGAGCCTTGATGGATCTGATAATTACGCATCTGACTATCAACCGATAGTTGCGGTTTCGGTTCCCGACCGAGATCTTGAGAATTTTCACCCGGGAAAAATCTGAAAGAAGATGCCATCCTACTAGATGGATGTAAAGTAGTGGGTCTCGTGTGAGTACAACCAGTTGCACATTAAATACCTATCGGAGTTGGAAAGCCTCTGGTTTGACTAAATTCTGGTTGGCGCAAAATGACCATAGCAGTGAAGCCACGAGTTCCAAGGAAGCCGCGACCTGAAGCCTTAGCCAAACCACAACAATTATACCAATACTATCTAACGTGGCTTTGAAAAACTAATATTAGGGTTGTGCAAAAGTCTGTTGGCTTTTTTAATATGAAAATCATTTATTTAATATTTTATATGAGATATACGAGGTCTGTTCAAAAAGTATCGCGAATTTTGTGTTTTTTCAAAAATTATTTATTTATTCATGAATATCTATTTTGTCCCCTTTAAAGTAATCCCCATCAGATATTATACACTTGTGCCAACGTTTTTTCCAATCCTCGAAGCACTTCAAAAAATCATTTTTTGTGATCTTGTTCAGCTCCTACTTCGATGCCGTCTTTATCTCCTCACTTGTAGCGTAGCGTCGTTCTTTCATGGGCCTCTTCAGTTTCGGGAACAAGAAAAAGTCACAGGGGGCCAGGTCTGAGGAATACGGTGGCTGCGGCATCATTAGTGTGTTGTTTTTGGCCAAAAATTCGCGCATAAGCAACTATGTGTGAGCAGGGGCGTTATCATGGTGCAAAAGCCAATTTTTGTTCTTTCACAAATCCGGGAGTTTCCGGCTGATTGCTTCGCGAAAATTGCGCATAACTTGCAGGTAATATTCCTTATTGACCGTTCTACCCTGTGGCAATAATTCATGATGCACCACGCCCCTGCAATCGAAGAAAACTGTAAGCAAAACCAAAAGCACGCTCTTCGTCGTTCACATCTTCTCGGCCCTCTGAGAACATTTTGTACCACCGATAAACGTTGCTTCGGTCCAAGGTAGCTTCACCATATGCCACAGTCAACATTCGGAATGCGTCCACGCACTTAATTTTGCTTTTCACACAAAATTTGATACAGATTTCTTGATCCATTTTTTGGAATAGGCAAAAATCGAAGACGTGCCAAAACACGTCCAAGCAAAACAGCTGTCAAAAATTAACTAAACATTCAAAATGGCCGAGCTTGTCGGCATAAGTGAAGTACATGAATACCAACATAACGCCACAAAAAAATCGAAAATCGAATATACGTAACCCGCGGAAATTCAAAATTCGCGATACTTTTTGAACAGACTTCGTATATTGTCCATCGGAATGGTCCAAGCTCCTCTGATAATTCTCGAGTGCTTGTAGCTGGAGATGCTTCAAAGCTTCTTGATCTACGGCAGAGGGCCGTCCAATTCTAGGCCGCATTTGAAGACTGGTGTCGCAATTAATGCTGCACGAGCAGCACTTTGGTATAATTCCCAGTAATGCCGAAGAACGGTCAAAATTTCTACAGTAGGGCTGGGCATTTTGCTCACTTTGTAAAATTCAGATTCTAAGAATCGAAATGCAATACAATCTGTAAACTACGCTTTTTGATATGACATATATAACTTGTCAAATAGTTCACTTGTTTAACAACTTTTTTAGATCTCAAAGTTAACTACTTAAAAAAAAACGAAGACTTTTGCACAACCCTAATATTATAAAGAACGTTGTAATAAGTACCTTGTTACTGCATTCAAAACTGATTAGTCATTACACTTTACATTGCCTGCCTCGATAGAAACAAACACTGATTTAGCAGTCAATTCGCAAGAGACAATAGAATTTGCTTTCGACGTTTCTGCAGGGACGCTCTCACAAATACGCCACTAATACGGTTTAAAAACCTATCTTCTGTCAATTATTTCGTTGTAAATCCACATTACAAAAAATAATCTTTACAATTACTTTTAAAACGACATCAAAAGGTGAATAACTGCTTTAAATACGACATGAACTAGTACGTTGAAATAAAAATATTAAAAAAGGAATAATGATTTATTGGTTTATCATGTTCTTCGCAAGCTTAGTAATAATTTTTTCTTTTCACAACTACTTACTTAATTTTACTACTTTGATGTTCAAAGCACATTGTTTGTAATTTAAATACAGTTACTGACTGCTTAGAGATTGCTAAAGTTGTGTAATATATTACAGTACTTGAATGCTTTAGTAACTTTCTACGCAAAGAATTCCCCACAGAAAAGGTGGCAAACTACCGTTCTGGAATAAAGAATGAAATTAATCTAAATTGAAGTGTCTAAAGTTTTCTTGTAAACAGTTGAATTATTTAGAAGTCCCGGAAAAATTTAGAGGGTCGTGCAATAATTATTCTTCTGCTTTTACTCACTCTGAAGTGTCCTGACTTTTAAAATAATGTTTTATTTAAAGTAGACGTCCTAATTTTTAATTTGTACTTTTCTGTTGTTAAAACCATTCTTAAATATTCAAGTTACAAATATATTAAACTTTGCTTTAATTTCGGTATTTAATTGATTTGCTTGTTGTTATTTCCAAAAATTTGGCTGAAATAATACTACACAATTGACAATTTGACTCGACGAATGAACACAATATAATAAGTAAAGTGGATTTAATAATGAAACTGAAAAATTGACAAGATTAAAAGAAAGCTTGAGAAAGGAAGACGGGAATGAAAAGCTGAAGAGCAAGAACTTACAAAAAGAAGGGAAAAATTCAAAAACAGGTTAGAAAAACAGGAAAGGTAAAGAAAAAGGAATAATTTAGTTATAAATGGAGTAAATATAGTAGAATAAAACATAATTTTTCAAGAAAGTGTTGCAGACTCAAGAATTGGAAACAGAGATTAAAGATCATGAAGGAAAACAATAAACTAAGAGACACAAAAGTAATCAAAGAGAATGATTTAACTCTAAAAGAAAGAAAAATACAAGCAAAGATTTAAAAAGTAGCAAAAGAAGAGGGGGGAACAGGAAAAAAATAAAAGTTGGCTATCAGAACGTATGTATTAATCAGAATTTGTACATATGGAACCACAAAGAAAAAACATTAAAAATAAAAAACCAGATAAAACTTCAATAAACTAGAAAAATTGATAAGGGACTGGTAAAACACTACTACTAGCCCCAGATCAGAAATAGAGGGGAAATAAAATCGAAAAAGCGACGACAACGGGAAACAAACAAAACAAAAACAAGAAACATTATGTTAGTAATATGGAACTTGCAGAGTTAATAAGGAAGGGGGTTTAAAAGGAAGGAGCTTTAATAGGTAAAACTTCAAGATATAAAAATTATGGCAGTACAAGAAATTGATGTAAAAAGCAATCAATAGTCAAAGTAAGAGACTATTTTTTCTTCAATTCTGAAGATAAACCAAATAGGTTTGGCAAGGGATTTATAATCCGTAAGGGCAAAGAAGGTAACATGATAGTGTAAACAATAGAATGAGCTACATAAAAATAAGAAATCAATACAGAAAAGTTAGCATTGTTAACGGGCATGCCCCCACAGAAGATACCCAAGTAGAACAAAAACAGCAATTGTACAAAGACATGCAAACATCAAACGTTGCAATCCCTTCATATAATATAAAAATAAACTTTGATGATTATAACGCAAAAACAGGAAAAGAAGATAGATTCAGACCAGTTATAAGAAACTATAGTAAATGCGAAAACGACAAACGATAATAGAGAAAGATTAACATGCTTTGCAACATAAAGGAAAACGCAAGCGAAAGCCTCATTACTATAACATAACAAAATCCATAAAGAAACTTGAATCCTCTCAGGTAAAAAACCAACAAATCAAATAGATCATGTAATGCTAGAGATATCTACGCACCAGAAATATTGGACGTAACAGAACAAAAAAGTGCAGATGCTAACAATGACTATATAAGTAAAACAAAAATTTGTTGATGAGGTAGAAAAAAAAATACAAAATAAAAGACAAAGAGAAGAAATAAACGAAGTATAGAAAGTGATAGAAGAGGTAGCAAAACAAACAGCAGGCCAGTATTTGGAAATCAAAAACGGAAGAAAGCAAAAATATTACTAATGCAAACGCATTATTAACAATGGGAAAAAAATATAAAGAAACTAGAAGAGAAGTTAAAAAAATATATAGAAGCAAAGAAGAACACCAGAAAGACGCACTGAAGGAAATGAAATAAAATTTTTCCAAGAAAATCATGAAAAGTATTTTCAAAAAAATATTTTACAAAATTACCAGCCAAAACAGATAATGTTACTTGGGCCGTATTCACAAAGCATGATTATGTTAAGAGTTGATTAAAATTAAACAAAAATGGTATAGCCGCATCTCAAATGTAGCAGAAAATAGTACATAGTATATCAGGGAAGTTATAACGCCTTAAAACAAGGTGATCCGATGTTGACTATCCTCTCTATTTAATTTAGTACTAGATGGAGTAATAACAGAAAGTGAGATAAAGACAAGATAAAGTTTTTCATCACTGGTTAGCTTTTGCCGACGACGTAACTATAGCACCAAGAACAAAAAAAGCAATTAAAAAATGTAATGAGAAAATTTATTCAAAAAGCATCAAACGTAAGACTGAACGGTGAACAGAAAATAGAGCTTTTGATGCTAAGAAGGTTATAACGTATTTTCTTCTTGCTGACTGAAGAAAGTTAAAAATATGAGGAAGAAAAATTATAAGTTTGATTCATGGTGGTATTAAGAAAAAGATTGGAGAAAACCGGAAAGGAACAAATAAGGAAACAGACAACATTAGCAATCTATTACAGTGGATGTGATCAGACCAAGCAGATTAATATGTTTAAGGTATGTGAGCAGGTTACCGGGGGAGAAGAGTACAAAGAAAATGTTTCAAAGAAAACCTAGACAGTATGTTCAAAAGAGAAAATCAAGAATGACAGAGAAGCATGTAAGACAAAAGTGGAAAACCATAACACTTAAAGGGCCTGTCAAGCTGAAACATATAATAACACAATATATGCACTGTATACACACTATACAAGTATACACAGTATACACAGTATATACAGTATATCAGTATACAAGCAACGCTGCTTTCCGCCTAACTTGGGAACGGCACATTAGAAAATATAGAATAGAGAATTTTAATTTCATTTATTGCTTAATGCGTTATTCTTATTACAGTTGTGATTAGAAGTACAGAGCGATCAAAAAAGAAGTGTATTGAGGTCGCCTTTAGAATAAAATATGTAGGGCATAAATTAAGACTGATTAAGACTTGTCAAAGTCTTATCAAATATTTTATTAAGTTTATTTAAAATTGCTTTTCTGGTTTAAAGTTTTGTGCAATGGTGTTAAAAGCAAGAAATGTATTTATTAGAAGCATACTTCTGTAACGGTCAGTTTGAAGATGATGAATATTTAGAATATTCATCATCTTCAAAACAAACCACAAAATTTGACAGCTCATATTTTCATTTATTAAACTATGTTGGTAGCTATGTATA
This sequence comes from Ignelater luminosus, assembly GCA_011009095.1. Taxonomy (NCBI): domain Eukaryota; kingdom Metazoa; phylum Arthropoda; class Insecta; order Coleoptera; family Elateridae; genus Ignelater; species Ignelater luminosus. Next base: position 93,082 of record VTPC01090653.1, on the reverse strand, counting down.
ATATTTCAAGCACCGACGTACGTTTTTTATATCAAAAGCGACCGCGATATACTTTCTTTTTGATCGCTCTGTACTATACTATTCTGTAAAATAGATGTTGGTTATGGGAGTGTAGTAGAGTTGGTTGGGAGTGAAAGTGTAGAGTCACATTGTCTGAAAACCTTATTCATAATCGGGTACTATCATCTTGTTAGTCAGTTGTGTTTTATAGAAATTTATCAATTTTTAAAATAAATTGCCCATGTAACTTGAGAACGGAACATCAGAGAAATGACAGTATAATTGAATTAAAAAGTAATAGCTCATAATGAAAATTCGACATCGGTTCTTTCATAGGAATTTTCTAAAGGACAGAACTTTCGTGACAAAAAAGAAATACTTTGCATTAATTGAAGGGCTTGGGTAGCATATAGCTTTTTACGCTGAAGATCAAAACAATCCAAAACAATCTATAACACGCTGTAACTTCGAGATTATTAAGGGAAATATGTTAAGTTACGGTCGGAGAAGACACTGATCTTTTTGTAATATCACAGGCTTAACGTCGGGAAAGTAATGAACAGAAATGTTTTTGTGTTTTATGTGTATGAAAAGTAGACATTAAAGAAAACCAACCAACCAGAGTTAGATGTACGGAAAAAGAGAATCCTCAGAAAAAACTAATTAACCTATTGCGGTAATCCTTAAATTACATAACGCTTAAGAAGGAAAATGTGTTCTTTGTAGCGTTATCCTAAGTTAGAAGGAGTCAAGCGGGTACCACGAGATGAGGTCTATCGTTACGTAACTAATGTTTTGAGATTTTTGAGTCCATGCCTGGTTGGAATCAAACGAGAATCACTCCAACTTCGAAGTGTTCGAGGGTACCACCGCATGTCTCTTTTTTAAATTTAGAAGGAAAATTGATCACAGCTTTACGTAATTATCAAAAGGAAATTAAAAGTTGTGCTGCAGGTCGGTAAAAAAGAGAGGGAGAAGGTTAAAAACGAGACAATTTTGCGTAACCTAATTTAGATTCAGTCCCTTAGAAACAGAGAGTGTTACCTATAGTAAAAACTTAGAGAATAAACAGCTACGGCATATGAGAAAACTAACAAAAACAAAAACCAATTAATGTTACAGCAAGACATGAAAGAAAGAAAAATATAGCCAGAAAATAGAGAAATAGTTAAGCACCTCCTAGGGAAAAAGAGAATAAAAAACTGAAGGACAAAAGCAGAGAACAGATTTTGTAATAATTTATTAATACGTCTTGTACCAGATGTTTCCCACAAAGAAAGGCATTATTTATTGAAATACGATAGATATTGACATTTCAAATTCTGAAATGTAGTTAAAATTCAAAGAAGGAAGGCCATAATAGCATTACTAGATACCGTGTGGTGTTTTGTTTACTTCTAGTTTTATTTTTAACCCCCGTGTAGCGTACAACACATTTCAAGTTCAAGTTCAGTCTTTTTGATATTCAAATAGTGTACTATAAAATTCGTTTTATATAAAGAAAACGTTAACAAAAGAATATAAGAAAAATTTTCTTTGAATTGCTGTAGGCATAGTCTACTAAATACATATGTCTATATTTTTTGACTGTGTAGTGTAAAAGTTTCTAAAAAGCTTTAGCGTGTTCAGACGTGACACTGAACTTAAAAGCGTAATATTTGATTAGAGACTGCACTTCAGTAGCAGAAAAAAATATCATGTTATTTTAGTGAAACCATTCTTTCTTGTCAACTATGAACTTGTGACACTTTAGTTAGAAGGTTTCCTACAAATGCATTTTCGGCACTTCAGAACGTGCTTTATAAGTAACTGTGATTGAAATTAATGTTCAGTTGTTTCGTGTTGAAGCAATAAATGCAAATGCATGTACGTAGAATTTTGTTCAATTTAAAGTAAATTCTTTCAGAAGTAATCTTGTAGTCGTTTAATAGAGAGATTAATTGAATTGACATTCAAGCTAGTGATTTCTCTTTTTCACTGTTCCAAATAATATAGATAAATTGCTGTGATATGAGAAAAACAAGAGACTTATATGGAAGTGATGATCTTTTAAGGATATACCTTGCTATTGGAAATTTTCATGGGAAATTTTTATAAGCTTTATTATAAAGTATAGAAGGTAGCCTATAAACGTCACATACTTTTATGTTATGTGTTGCAATAAACCAGGTATTAGGAAAGTATAACTATGCCAATACGGAATGAGATTTGTTTATAAAAGTTTTCACTATACAACATTTTCATTTTGCTTAGGAAATCTAAATATCGAAATTAATAATCGGCTGCTCGACTTTTGAGATTTTGGGTGCAATATGAAAATTGAAGACATCGTTGTGGTTTTAAAACATTAGCTAATGTAATCATTCATTGCCACACAAAGCATGAAGCTATTTTTACAAGTAAGTATCTATTACATGGACAGACTAGCAAAGATAATATTAAAATTACCTACCGCTTTTTTAGTTTGGTAGTTCCAGCAATACATTTTGTACTACTGAAACAATCATTACTATTAAATTATGCAAACGATCAAATTATACAATAACGTCCTCTTATATTTCTGTTTACGGCAAAACAGTCATTAAATAATCTTACACTATAGGTCATGCAACCAGAAAGTCCACTAAATAATATCAAAGCACATATTTTGTATCATGTTTGTCTTGAATTAATTCAACCTTATTGCAAACATGTATAATGGTTTTGTTTAATATGCCGGAAATAAAGCTATTTGCGTGAAGTTTACCTTCAATTATACTATTGTAGAATACAAAACGGCGGTTTGCTTATTATTATACATCTATTATGGTAATTAAGCTGAAAGGTAGTTAATTTAAGATATGTTTAGCAAAACCAGGGTGTATTGTAAATGAAGGAGCGCCTAAAGGGTGGATTACATGATGTTTGCATGTAGTTTATTGTAGATTAGCTAGTTTTAATAAATATCGAATGTGGAGTTTATAAATGTTATGTTGTTTCTTATTGAACTTTACTTTTTAATTTAAAGTAATTCACAGTCAACATTTTTCGTTTGTAAAGTTTTCGTGTTTTATTTCCTTTTTCTATCTTCTTACTTTACTTTTTTTCACGTATTGTTGTCTATTCAGATCTAATATCACCCAATCAACAAATACGAAAAACACTGAAAGTTTGCTTTTCTGATTCTATTCATTTCTACATAATTGGTTATTGTTAAGATAAGTTTTAGAAGAAATTTGGCAATTCAAAGATTTAAAGAGTAACCTACTTAAGAATTATTGATACTGTGAAGGTAAACTTCTACAATTTTAGCTGAGCTGCTACCACCATCAACTTGGAGAGGAAAGGAGGCATTAGAAGTATCTTAGGAATTCAATTCCCAAAGCTGGTTACTAGCTTAGGAAAAATATAACCTTAGGACCGAAAACAGAAGGACTTTTAACCTTTATTAAAGGACGCTATCCGGTAAGAAGTCAGATCTGGCCACGCTTCTTTCAAGGTGTTGTCTCACGTGTCCCCAAATGAATTACATACTAAATTGCTCACACATATATGTACTTTCAGTTAGTACAAGTTTCGTTTGGGGACACGTGGGACGTCTATATCTTTGTAGCGCTTAAAGTTTGACACTATTAGTAACTGAATTAAATATAACTATATACATAGCCATCTAGGCTAGAACTTCACAAGGCATCCAACTAAATTCTCTTTAATTTAACTTTTCATTTTGATAGATACGTCTATATTAAACACTTTTTTATTACACATATTAGTATTTGTGACCATGCTGGGCAAAGCGCACCATATTCAACGAAGTCCAAGTTAACGCACTAAACTAAAGTTCCACGTCTACCATAACGACATCTATGAAAGGATAATCACGCGAATTCCTTTTGTCTTTTGTTCGCGACTAGTTTTGGAAAAGGACACGGACACAAATGACTTCTTCGATGAGGTCGAAGTTATTGCAGTAAATAAAACATCCACGTTTCTCAGAACGAGATTAGTGAAGATGTTATTCCACGAATGTCTTTTATATGCCAGCAATAACGCAGACAGCAGCAATTCATCTTTTGTTCACGACAAGTGTTGGAAAGAGAAACGGACGCAAATAGCTTCTTCGACGAGGTCGAAGTTAATGCACTAAACAAAACATCCACGTCTCTAGTAAGTAGATTTATGAAGGTTTTATCCCACGATTGTCTTTTATGTAGGAGTAATAACAAGTAATCATCTGAAGAGAGATTAGTGACATAGGTTTTAAATGTTTAATTTTTAGCTTGGAGTATGGCTGTATTTAAGTTGCGATTCAAACGATTTAGGTGAACCTTATCTATAGGGTTTCTCGTATTGGCTTCTGCGACGAGCTCGATGTTTTTCAAGAGCAAGTTCTTTGATGTAGATGTTTTCCGTTTGTGTGTGTTGCTTCCCACAACACATTTTGGATAAGTGTTGTGAGATAATTAACTGCGTCCTTAATTTGCTGGTTTCTATCTAGTGGAACATTTAATCTGATAATTTCAGTGATAACGTCTTGGAAGTATTCCCGTTTGCTTTTTTTGGTGCATAGCCGGAGTTGTGGTGTTCTCCAAGTGACACTAATACTCAAGGTTATTATAATAGGACTATATCAGACTTAGATCAAGATTGGACTCATTTGTACTGTATATGTCAGATATTCTTTTAGTTACCTATCTAGGAGGTCAGGAAGTTTGTTCCGATCGGTTGGCCAGTATGTTGGTTCTCCGATTGAGAGAGAACTAGGATTGTTGTTGAGTATGACCTTTACTAGATTTCTACCCTTTGAGTTAATCAGGCCGTGTGTTTGGCGTTCCTGTCTCCAGCTACTAAAAGGTGAGGACCAAGGGAAAAGAAAAAGTTACCCTGTTGGCATTCCAGGCTGCTATTCTCAATGAAGAAACCATTATTGCGTCAGTTTTTTTATGACAGTAGTCAGCATGGTTATAACAATGTAATTTTGATTAAGTAGTTGACTAAATGTGGTTTTAAAGTCATTGAAAAAAAAATGTGAATTTATCTGTTATGTCTTGATTATAATAGTCTATCATCTTAAGTACCTGATTTTCCTTCGTTGCTTGCGATAATTTCTCGCTCATTACAGAACTTTTTATTGTAGTACATAGCCTGTGATATTTTGTATATACTTGTGACATGATCTACCTGCCCGCTACCTATATGTGCAGCTAATGACCATAGCAGTCGATGCTGCATAATTTATACAAAAAAATAAAATTACCTTCAGAACAAACGTACATAATATCTCTGGACATCTCCCCCACATGACCGAACCTCTCTGTTTGAGAGATCTCTTACTTGTCAAATTTATACACTGTATATTTATGTAAAGCTTGTCAAGTGTTCCATGTAAAAAGTGTTCGGTGAACAATGAATGTTGGTGTGACACATTATTATCATGGCAATTTAAAGCTACACATGCAAGTAATTTATCTAATAATGAATATATAACTCAACTATTATTATTATTGAAATTGCCACATCATTACAGACTTGTTTTTCTTGCTTTTTCCTAATTTAAGTTTGTAATTATTAAGCACTAATTATTACTACTTCTCTCTGTATGAACAAGAAGGGTTTCAATGGTAGACTGGATTTATCTAAATCCTATCTTGTGATTGTGCCCTGATGACATAATTTATTTGTCTGTCATGTTTTCAATATTAAGTAAGTTATGTTTTGGAATGTACAAAAAAGATAAATTATAATTATTATCTAAAGCTAAGCAGATCAGCTTTCCAAGTATTTAAAACAAGTCTCTAAGTATTAATCTTTTAGAAACTGCTGGTAATTTAAATATATTGATTTATTATTTCTAATTGATATTTATTGTATAATGTATGTGCTTATAATATCAGAGAAATGATATAAAATATGACATTTCTATAGGTAGACATTCATTACCTTAGAAGACTTTTCACCATTGTGGGTATTGGACAGAAGTTCCTTTTTAATTCTGCATAATTCCATTGCCATTATCCTGTTCACTAACAGACATAGTTTATTATATGGAATGTTTAGTTATTGCTTGAAGAAGATAAAAAAATATTTTACTTATTAATTGCTGGAAATGCAAGGTAATTGATGTTTACATTTGTATGTAACTTTTTTATAATCTTAGAACACACCTGTTGACACAAATGAATTCTCAAAACATATGTAGTGTAGATTACTTATAAAAATAATAGAATAAAACACGTGGGAAAGCAGCAAAGTTGATTTTTGTTATATTTATGCTTATTAATTCCTAATCTTATAGTATTACAAAGACTATATTTCAAGGAGCATTTCAAACACATTTTATTTTATTCAAAATATCAGGAAGTTTCTATTACTGCACTCTATTCTCAATTTTTGGTAATTAATGGTAATCATTAGATTCTTTAGTCACACTTACTCGAGATTTTGCTTTTAACACTTAATTTTATAGTATATTAGTTAGGTTATGTCAACTTTCTAATCAAAATCATAATGAAGTTAGCTACTAAGAGTAGTTATTAAAATTCACAGTCCTAAAGTCATGCGACCAGCTGAGACTTAGAAACTGCAAATTCTTCATGTTACTTCATTTTATTTAACTATAATTCTGCCTAGTTAGAGAAGTTATAGTATGAGTCTTAAAAAAAACTACGATATTATTTAATTTTATCTGAGAAGACATTTTTAAATTTAACATTTTTACCGCTTAATAATCATATGTTTACTTTTTTGTTACTTTTCACTTTTTGCTACGCAAGTGCTCTCATTAGTGTTGTTTGTTTTAAAGTTTAGTGTGAAACTAATAAAACTGTGCTTTTCGGGTAAATAATTTTCAAAACTATACAGTGTTGTGTTAGCTGTGTAAATAAGAATGCAATGATTGTTTCATAAAATCCAAAACAGCGAACCGGCATCACCGTTTAAACAAGGCAGTAGTTGCAATTTATTATTCCTAATAATTTAAATTTTAGGAGTTAAAGAAACGTCTCTCTAAAACATGATTTAAGTTGCAAATGATTGTTAAAGTTTCTAAATTATTATTTAAAATTAGTTTTAATTGTACTTAGTACGCAAGCGCTGGAAAGGTCATTGACTGGGTCAAAGATGTCAGGGTTCAAAACCCATACACAGCTAGTTTTACATTATAGTATTTCTTGCGGTTTATATTATCTGCTATGTGTGTACTAAATCTCTTATGGCACATACTACAGATTTAAATTACAAAGTAAATAAACTTTTCAGCGTATTATAAAATTGTGAGTTTTGTTTTGAAAAGAAAAAGTACAAAAACCAGACGGCACAGTAAAAATTATTAGTAAAACACTCGAACTGTCTTTCGTAATTATTTTTGCAAATTTAAAATGATAGAACTTTTTTAGAATATTATATCTCCGTAGTTTTCTTTTTTTAGGTAGTTAGCGGACAGCTCAGTGAAACATTGATAGAGTAGTGGGACTGTTTTGTTTTTTGTTTATGCTTACTAATTACTGATTGTTAGTGATAACAATTTAAACGCTTGATTTATTCGACGTATGTTTGTTCCATCACAATTTTACTTGAAGTTAGCTGTTTTCCCACTCCATCGTAGTGCGCAAGCTCTACCAAGGTCACTGAACAGGTTAAAAATAACAGAATTCAAACGGCTAAGTAAAAATAGTATGTATTACTATATACAGGGTGCTACAGCAGCTAAATCTACTAAATAGTATAGCATATTTTAAACATGATACATACAAAAATAAATTTAATTTTTAGATAATAAGAATAAAGCAAACGAACTGTGAATTATGTAAATTTTAGTCTTTTTAGTTTAGATATTTAGTTACTAGAAAGTACAGTAAAAAACTAATAGAGTACTGATACTTTTTAGAATAGTAGCCAGCACAGTGAAAAATATTATTAGAACAATACGACTGTCTTTTTGCAATATTTATAATTTTAAAATCATTCAGGAACTGTAAATTGTAAAATCCAAACGCATTCCTAAATAGAATATTTGCTTAAAATCGACTGTAACTATAATAATAACAAAATCGGTTTTTCTCGGGCAAAATAAATTAAAAGTAAAAACAGTGCTGTGATTAGTGAGGTTGCCAGCAAGTTCAACAGTTTGGATATAGAACAAAAAGGTAAGTTTTTTCTGTTCCTTTGTATATCTCCTGATTTTATATCGATGCGTTTTATTCCACTTGCAATGTTCAGCTTTGTATCTTTTCGGGTTAGTGAAGAAAATTTATTTTAATTTCAACATCACTCTTAGTGAATTTTGTGATTACAAGTAACAACTCAAAGTTATTCGGTTTGGATTGGCCAATATACATATGATGTAATCTATTTATTTAGCTTAACCTTGGGATTGTTTATGAAAATCACAAAAAGGATTAAAACAAGGTCACATATCTTCTTGTTTTGGGCCGATGAGAACATTTTGTAGCAAACATGTAGGCCTGTAGCTTAATGTTGTTATCACGCAAATACGACATGAAGCAGTTTGTTACTAGATTACTTTGTAAAGCTAAGATATGAAACAGATTGAAAGGAGCGGACATATTACACTCTTAGTGAATGTATTTGAATATTTCGTGCAATTGAAAAAGGTGTGACCTAAATCACATACAACGTTACATTGACTGCATAAGTCGGTCTGGACACAATATTATATCTTTTGGGATGAGTTGACTAATTGGCATGTCCAAACCTAAGCCTGATTAATTTAGTTATATATCTTTTATAGAGTCATGCCAATACTTTTGAGGTATTTTGGAACAAATAAGCGAAAGGGTTAGATCTTGTACTGCGATGTCTCAATCGGTCTTGCCACTTTTCTGTAATTCTAACTTTAGGTATCCAAAATACCTATTTTCATGGAGAATTAGTCTTGATATAGGATGCTTGTTTTGCTATTCATTATGCTTTATACCGGTGTGAGCTTTAAATACTATAAAGGCGATGCATTTATTTTATAATTGCAATTTATGATAAATATGCTTAAGACGTTTTTTGTTTTTTCTTAATTCTTGTAATTTTAAAATTCAAGAAGCAGAGTCTCAGAAACGAATAGACAAACTTTGGGAAAATTTGCATTGTTCTATAGAGAATAAAAAGATCTTTCAAATGCTGTGTCACTTGATTTTTCGAGTTGTTTAAAACTTAAGGGGATCGTAAAACGCATGAGAGGTTGGGGTATTCATTTTTAACGATATTGGTCTTCTCAAAATCAAAATTGGCCTGTTATGCCAATTCTTTGGAAATTTCTTTTGTGACAAGTTTGAAACACCATGTATATTTAATTAAGAGTTATTTTTTATTAATGTAAAATTTACACACTTAACACCAATATCAAACAGAGTTTTACAGTTGTGCTAGAAGCTAAGGCTTTGTGGCGCTTGCAACTGACAAGTCTTCATATCTTTGGAATTTATGGCACCTCTTTTTATAATTACTTGCTTTTCTATTACTTCCATTATTTCGTAATTTCTTGTCTTGCATGGGCTTCTTCCTTACCAATGTTTCAGATTGGTCTAATATCGTCTTTCTTTGTTTACACGCCTTATACGACCATTTTAGCTTCCATTGTATTTCTGATATCTGCAACTACTTTTGTCCTTTTTTTTCCTTGCATACCTAACGTGATCTAACCTAATAACCTTATTGCCAGAATTCCAATTAACACGACTGTCAATTGCCTAACATTCTTGTCTGCTCTTTTTCACGTTACTTTGGTTAATCATACTATTCTTTGTAGGGTAAAGTCAGGAGGGTTGGGCCAGTAGAAGAGACGGACCACTAGCAATAACTTTCATGATATGCTAACAATGCAGATTTGTTGTGAAACGAAGCTGCTTTTTAGTTTGTGCTTGTGTCAGGGTTACTGTAGTTTTCGCGTGTGAGTTTTTTTTAAATTACTGCATATTATCGGTTTAGGTCGTGTGAAAATTTGTGTAAGGTGGTAAGCTTAATTGTAAAATTTATATGTAATGCGGCTGATTAAATGTTGGCCTTTGTCCTTAACCTCAATTACTGCCATTCGAACTCGTTGTTTGGACGCGATGTGGTGGTCCGTCTATCCTCTCATAAAAGAATAGATGGACCAGTTACATGATGGAAATATAGACCCATGTTTTAACGTGCAATAAGTGGTTGGCTTCTTTCTTGAGAAGAAGGTCTGATATTGCAGTGCGAGAAGCTGAAAATGCCCAGAGAGATTGTACAAAAGTATTTTAAAGAACTTGAAAAAATTCTAACCGAAAATTAGTTATTTGACAAACCTGGCAATATCTTCAGTTGTGATCAAACAGGTCTTTAATTAAATACAAGGGCTGGTCAAGTGCTTGCCCAAAAAGGATCCATATGTGTTCTTAGTATTAGTCCGGGAGAGAAAAGAAAAACCAATGGCGTCTGAGCATTCTACAATTCTAAAGGTGGATATTCGCCTCCACATTGCATCTTCAAAGGAACAAAACACAAAATATGAATGGTGCGATGGAATGCCTCCTGGATCGTGCATAAAAATGTCTGCAAAGTTGGCATATGTCAATTTGGAAATATTTCTTGACTGGTTGAAGACCCATTTTTATCCGAAAAAAACGCCGGGATTGATGTTGTTAATACTATATGGACATTCATCTCATACTACAAATATCGAGACCCTTCAATTTTCAACGGAACATGAAATAATACTTTTCTGTTTGATGCACTTTTGACAACCCTTAAGTAGAAGCTTCTTTAAATTTCCCAAAGGGCACTATTATGATGCATGTAGGTACTTCATAAAAAATCAGGCAAATCGGAAGTTGAAAAGGTTACATTTTGGAAAGCTGTTGGGTGATGCATGGGGCAGATCTGCAACCGCTCAAAATGCGGTGTGAGGCTTCAAAGTGACCGGAATAATGCTCTTCAATCCAAGTGCAATTCCGGACCATGCGTTCTTAGTGGAAGATCAGACCAAACTCATTGAACCAGACACTGAACAACAACCACTGGAGCAACGAGCAGATTCATTGCAAGCAGGCCCATCTGGGGTTCAGATTGCACAAAATAAGATACCAGAAAAATCTAATTCGGTGCCTGACATTAGCTCAGGAAAAGCGCTAGATTTGGTTTCACCAGTGCCTCTTATTACTCTCGCGGCGAAGAGAGCTCGCCGACAAATAGCTGGGGTTCTGTCTTCAGATCAATGCATCACCAAGCAACCAAAAACTAAGAGGCTAAAAAGCAGAAGAAGCCACCTTTTCGTCAGAATCTGAAGAAGTGGCTCTGGATAATTCTGAAGAAGAAGAACGACTTAGCGGTTATGAGAATGAGTGTGTTGGATGCGACGAAAATTTTTGAAAAACGGAGAAGAAAGACGACTGGATTTAGTGTAGTTTGTGCAAATAGTGGCTGCATGAAGGATGTACGAACTACGAATCCCTCTGCCATCCCTGCGAAACTACGATCACAAAGAAAAAAATAAATCATTCTGTTGGTTCGTCTGTCCTACTGAAGGTGGTCTGACTTTCCTCCAATGCGGAGGATATTTGAACCGTTGTTACAATAATATGTTTTTGTTTTTGCATCTCACCATGTAATCATATATTTCAAATATTAGTTTTAGTTTGTAGTATAAGAATTTAATTACGTTCTTATTATTTTTCGAAAATTGTAATGTTATAAAATAAAGAGTTTGTGTTCAGTTTTTCCAAAGGTGGTCCAACTCTTCTAACTTTACCCTACGTATAACCTTCGCTGTTTTCTATGAAAATAAGTTCCAAAAATATAAAACCTTAACCCATCGTTATTTCGTTTCAAGATTTTCTTCCTGCTCTTATGTATTTCATTTTTCAAAATGTATTTGCAGTACATGTATCTGTTTTAAATAATAAATTCTTTTCTTAATTGTTTTCTACATCTTCAAGTAAGACTGATCATCAATGTTTATAAACGAAAAGGCTGTTTTGGTTTACCTACAAGGTTTAGGACCATATTTCCCCTTTCTACCCCCAAAGACGTTAAAGATGCAAGTACACACAAACTCGAATGATGTAAAGCAGTCTGTCTGGTAGGAAAAAGTCAACGTACGCTAATAAAACTTATCGTGCAAGTTCTTAAATCATTGTTGTCAAGTACAAAAGTGATTCATTAATTTCCACCCAGTAAATTTATCGATTTGCTACTTTCTTTGCTTTAGTTTTGAAAACAAATTAAACTCTAGTCAAACTATGAAAGCAAGAATAAGATTTGTAACCTTTCTAAATAATAGAAACGGTTTTCAAGGGTTTCTCGCTTTAAGGAAAAGCTACAATTAATAAATTATTCTTCTTTAAAGGGTTCTTGTATATTTCTTCGAATGTTCAATTAGATCAGCAAGCCCAAGAAACTAAATTCGGAATTCAGTTGTTGAATAAGACTTGAAAAAGAGCCTTCCAGGTTCACAGAAATTCTGCAGAATAAAGAATATCGATGTGATGTTTTTGTATATTTATGATAGGATTTATATTTGTAGGCAAAGAAACAAGAAATGAATAGAAACTGTACAAGCTAAACATATTTAAATTTTAATCCATCCAGTAACAAATTATTTTTGTATTTCAATTAAATTTTTATTTACAAAACATTTTACAACATTCAGACAAATTTAGTTTTAATTTTATGTACATTTATATGAATGAGTGTGAATATTAAAACATTTTTATGGTTTTGTTAAAGAATCAAAGCTAAATCATTCTACGTGCCTTGATAAATATTTTTTTAAACTGAAAAAGATTCTTTTGTGTTGCTGGTTTGTCTGAAACAAAAATGAGAATAAATTTTTCTTTTTCTCTTTCAGTAGGGAATATAAAGGCAATGGTTTCGAACGATTTTAGCTGAAATTCTTGAAAAAAAATAAATTTTTTTAGATTACGAATGCACGACGGGCCTATTGAATATTGATATGTAAAAAGCAATTTATATGAGAGGTTCTGTGGAAACACAATGACATATTGTATTATATATTACGTTCCAGAGGCACACACTCTTGTAAAATACAATCTAATATCACTTTTTTTCATAAAAATCGAGTTAGACTAGAAAATACTTTTCATATCTAAAAAATTCTACAAGCGTAAATTTTAACTGCATTTACTAACTTCTTAATAGTTCATGGCATTCTAGCTCCTAGTCCTGAGTTTTCTTTTTCGAACGTTGTTAAAAGTTGAAAAAAATTCTTTTTTGAGCACATAAAGAGAGTAAAACCACCTACAGCTAAAAGTTTATTTAACTTAACGTTATACTTCAGAGTTAGTGACATTATTGAAATAGCATTAATGTGGGTCACCTATTGAAAAAGCAAAAATAGAATTTTTAATAAAAAATTAATTGAAATTATCTACTGCAGGTAATATTCTAATGTACACGTCTTTTATAAAAAAACCTTTAACATCTGTTCGATTTTATAACGTTATGCTGCTGTTTCGTAAAAAAATATCCAAAAATATAAACAAATTTAAAAAGAAAACCAGCTAACAGGCACTTTAAAATAGTTAAATATTATAAATACCTTAATTTAATATTATTTAATAAAAACATAAATTTTTCAATTTTTAATTATAAAAGGACGTTTAGCAGGGACGGGCCCACTGTTTATATCTGGCATCGTACAAGATTTTGTTAATCTCTTAGCATCTTGATACTCGTTTGAAAATTCATTAACGCTGAGTTTATTATAACTCCTCTTCGAATTACTCAACTTTAGTTGTTGCTCACGAAAAATTTCTATATCTATATCCGAACAATTTTGCCAACTTGGTTTTAGTATACCATTTGCGGCAAATCCGGATGATGATTCTAAGTTATGTAGCTCAATAAACCCAAAGTCAGGGTTAAGATTACCCCAAGTAGGTCTCTCGTGGGTGGGAATAATATCGTTGCACTTTCGAATACTACTACGTGACGCTTTTAAAAAGCGCCCTTCTTTATCAATTTTTTTCGATTCCTCCGTCAAACTGTCCAGAGCCTTTTGTAATTCCGCATCGAGAATTGTAACTTGCTTGACTTTCTGTACTGGCGGTTGTTTACGTCGAAAGGATACGACTAACGGTCTGCGGGAATCACGTAAACGTCTCATTTCAGTTTCCAAGTACCTTAAAGAGCTTTGCTGGCTGCATGAATCTGTATTGCTTTGGCTGTTTTGGCTATTTGCTTGCGATGACCTTCCCGATAACGCAGAATAACATCGTTCTCCAATTGGACGGGGTTTCCTTCGTAGGAAGCGCATTATGGTATCCTGCAACACAAAAGTTTGTTGTAAGTGTACCTCAATACATAATTTTAACAGAAAGACTTAAGAAAAAACAACGTAAACTTACATCATTAAAAATGTGGATTTTATAAACGAAGCCTTTAAATGAAAGAACTCGTAGCTGAGCTCAAATGGCATTTTAAATAAAATAAAGACTTTGAAATCATATTTTAAAATTTTATTAAAATACTAGCTGCATTACTGAGTGTTAGTTTTATTTAAAATATTTAACCTACAATGGTTTAGAAAGAAAGGGAAATTTACCAATAAGAATATATAAAATATACAGGGTGTTTCCAGTTTATGTAGTCAAACATCGGGAGGTGACAAAACCTCGAAAAATAAGTGTACTTTTTTGAAAACAACTTATACCCGAAAACGCTAGAAATTACTAAAATAAATTGCTTGCCTCCTTTTTTAGTAAATTAACTAACTTTGCATAACATATAACGAGACCTCGTGTAACTTTGATCTTTAGTTGTTTAAAAACATTTAATAAACAAACATTACGCTATGAGATTCAGTCACCTGCAACCAGGGCCGGCTGAAGAGCTGGGTTTGCGGGCCAACTGACCAGGGCCTTGCGCCTTGAGAAAAAAATAATCTTTGTATCGATACGTTCAGAACAAATACAATTTCTAATTTTTTCTAAAGATTTAAAATAAACAAATTAGCGTAGGCTCCTTCTTTTTTTATTTTAAGGACTCCGCAAAATATTGCTGCCCTGGGCCCCGCAAAACTTCCAGCCGGCCCTGCCTGTAACATGTGTCGATTATTTGCACGTAGCGTCATGCATTTAACATACTGTATAATTTCGGTCAGTAGCACTCGGTTCCACTCAATCAATCTTATTTAAGAGTGTTGGTTGCGGTTTTAAAACTAGCAATTGTTTATAATACTATTCAAATTCTATGGATCGTATTAACGATCTTCATTTTAAACTAAAAAAAATGCAGATAGCTATGCTCATTTTTTAATAGACGTCGATTAAAACGTCTTTCAAATTTAATAGAACTCTTATAATACGATTTACTATGTACAGCATTATTATTGCTATTGTTATTATTATTATTATTATTATTCGTTTTTAAAATTAAATGAAGTTGATTTTTATACAGAGTGATCCTGGTAGAAATTAAACTCGTTATAAGAATGAAAAGCTTCTGATAAACATCTCCTAAATAGGGTTATAGGGTATCAAAGTTGAACAACAACAAATACACAAATTAATTTATAGATGAAAAACAGGCATTTCATTGTAATAAACGTATAGGGGATCCCAGATATCGAGAAAAACCAAATTACAGGATGAGATCTGACATTCATAGATATCAAAGAATTCTGCTTTACTCGAAAACGACAAAAAAGTTAAAAAAAAAATTTCTCTAATAAATTGGGTATAAATTCTAAAACTAGCAAGAATAACGATTTCTCAAGCGGCGCACAACAGGACGAATTGGTAAACTAGCTGATCAAAATTATTTTATTATTCAAAAGCTTTGTTTTGCGAACTAATGTAATATGTACAGTTTCAGTTCAGTATACATAATGTAGTTAACAACAACAAATTATGAGAAATCTTAAAAATCTGAATCTGCGGCTTCTTCAGTTTTCGTGCTTTCTTTTTCCGTAGTATGGAATAGACGAAAAGAATCTAGAGGTAGTTTTTCTTGGGTGTTGTTGGAATATGTCGATGGAATGAAATTATCGGATCCGACGATAAAAACATATGCATTAGATCAGTGTTGGTATTTTTCAGAGAGGACTTACGTGTATGAATTGTAAGATTCTGTAGATTTTTGCAAATAAATTACACAGTGTCAAAAACCACATCAAATTGCTATTCTACATTTCCATTTATTAACCCTCTAAGACTTGATAATTTCTTTTTCTTATCTGTTTTATATGTGAATGTACGAATTGCAATTAGTATATTTAACAACCCAGTTTGATTAGAAGGGTTTCAAAATTTAAATTAAAAACACAAAAAAAATAGTACATACTTTGTTCATCAGTGTCCATTTTAAACAATTAAATTATATGAACCACAAACGCAAAACGCACCCTTTATTCAACACATTAAATTTATAACTGTACCGATCATGCAATACTATTTACAATTTTAAAGCTGACCTTGTATACATCTTTTAAGTTTATTTATGTTAAGACGACCCTTTTAGTAAGGTAATAATCATAAATGAGGGTTTAAAAGAAGTATAAACCAATTATGCGACTGCAAAAAAATACATATTTGGCCAGCTAATTCTTGAATCTGTCCCATTGTGCAGCGTAATATATTGTTTTTCAAATATCTGTTTACCCTACCCTTAATCTCTGCTTCTTGTGATGATAATTTGTGCGACGGTAGAGCCACGGCTTTACGGTTCAATATGGGGGGGGGGAGGTATAAAAATTTTAAAGTACAACATTACAAATCTTTCTCACTTTAGAAATTCTAAAAATTTAAATTTTAAAAAGTACTAACTTAAGAAAAAGGAAGGGTTTGTAATTTTGTATGTTACCTTTCCAATTCACTAACAACAATGGATATTTACCAACTTACCAAAATATTCTATTCTATTAACTATTAAAGTTACATTTAAATCAGTCAATGTTTATCAACACAAATGTTTACCACCGAATAAAACACACGGAAAACAAAACAATGCGTGTTGCTCGTCACACCCACATATTCAGTCATTTTTGAAATAAACATTTTTACAAAATTTTTTAATTCGTCCTTTAGATTTCGAAGTGGAGGCATCCTGTGTTTTCGAAATATCTAAATCCGGCAGAGGTCTTCCGAGTTCTTTTATTTCGATTTTTTCTTTCAAAGAAAAGGTAGAAAAAGATTATTTTAAAAGCTCACGTATTGTGTTCATATTGCACTTCACGTCAAGTTTCAAACCGGGCGTAGCGTAAGTAACACGACGCACCCGCACCACGTATCGATGGTGACTGGACTGCAGGAGCGGGAGCCACTTCTAGCTTGGTTCAAGTAGTTTGCTAACTCCGAACACCCTCCCTCACCCGCCAGCTTCCCGCTGAAGACTATAGTCACTTAAAAGCGTCGGAACCGCACTTTGACTAGCTCCAAACTTTTATTTTTATCATTTTGTACGCGTGGTGCTCACTTGTTCACTATATTAATATTTATAGAATAGCAATTCTTAATTTCTCAATCTCTGGTAAAGATCAGACTTTAAAGAAGACAATTTTAAGAGTATAAATTATTTTTTTCAAATTGAAAAATGAAATGTCTTTGTGGTGGTGCCATGGCTCCTTGGCTCCTTATAACAGACCGCCACTGGTTTATAGTAATATCAGATGTTCTCCAAATATTGAAAAAAGAAGAAATTTTGAATGAAACTTTGACGCGCTTCTTCTCGGAAATGACGCAGTTTAAGACATATGGCCAACTATTTCAGGACCACCCTGCACATCCTTCAAAATAATCTGGAGATATTTACATTATAAAATGTGTGTTGAAACTGGAGATGCAAAGAATAACACTTTGGCCAAATAGCCGGATATCCGACCAAACTATCCTCCTTAATATTCAAATTATCTCAAGATCAAGAATTACGTTTAGTACACGTGACATGGACATAGGAAAAAACAAATAAAAACACTCGTGAAACTATATTGCTGCAGACTCTCATGATTTTTTTCGGTGGTGACACCTACCACCAGTGATGAATATTTGTCAACATAAAAATCCAGAATAACAGATAAATTCATTGCTACAAAAAGTAGCAAAAGAAGCTTTAAGTAGCCTGTAGAAATAGTAGCTTGCAAAGAGAAATGTCATAGAAACAGAACTAAATTATTACCTAAACAGCGCAAAAGCTTCACAGATACATGCTGGGCTGCAAATAAGAGTTACTGTCAAATTCTTGATAAAGGAGGCCAAAAAGCTTTATTTGAAGAATTTTGTTTAATCTTCTTATATAATATTTTAATTTGATCGCCATACGTCAGATATTTTGCACTGCTGAGAACCTGAGAACGCTATTCGGTGCTCCACCAGATATAAAAAAAATACAAGTTGTATTTCTAGTTGAAACGTACTTCTTGGACGAAACTTAAGAATTGTTTAACTTTCTGGTGGAATAAAAGACTACGCTGCGTTCATGAGTACCAAAATACTCTCACTCTTCCTACTCTCATCTGTTCTAACAATCACAATATTTACAAACATTTTTCCGTCTAATACTGCTTAACATCAGGGCAAGCACAAATTTAATGTCTGGGAATTTTTTATTATTATTGAAAAATAGTTGGGACACGTAGGAGATAGTCTGCATACTATGCAATATTTTTGGGTCTTCTAATGTCACAGGTTCGAGTCCTGCCCGCGACGGAAATTTTCCAAACTAATTTAAGATTTAAAACGTTTGTACATATCAATTTAAAAACTCTAATAAAACAAAATTAATGTTAATTAATGTTTAGAATGTAAAAATTGAAAAAACAATAATAATGAGATTAAGACGGAACCAACCTCGAACTTAGAATAAACTTCAAATTGGTGAAGAAATCCGTCACGATACTGGAAGATTCAGATTGAAGTTCCATTATAGTGGAAAATTTTCCAAAATAATTTAAAACTAAAAGAATACTTTTAATGTGTTTAAGGGTTAAGTTTTGTGATAAAACAGCAAAGGCCTATTTTTGATTTGTATGCGAATCTCGAGTTTAGTGTAGTGTCGTATGGAATTATCTTCAGAGAAGCAGCTACTAACTTAAGTTCAGTAGTGGTGTCTGTTTTTTGAAATCAGCGAACCAAGCAAACTGTGAATTAGGTGTGGGTGGAGTGTAGAGATTTTGTGCATGTTGAACATTAGTTAAGAGTCAAGAATTTCTTTCTTGTTTAGTTTGCAGGAAATCATTTGAAAATAAGCTCATGAGTTCGCATTTGCATATTTTATAAAAACTTGTTTGTCATCCTAAAAGGTTTTGTAATAATTTTAAATTAATTAGTATTTTTTTCTAGTTTATGACATTCTTTGTAGTATCATCTGCAGATCCTCCTTTATTATCGAAACAAGCTTGGTTAGCTACTGAATCAAGTTTTGTAGTGGCATGACTTCAGAAATTGAAGCCCAGGAGCTGACTTAAATTAAATCTACATATTTAGATACTTGAATTAAATTCTTATTTTACAGAGCAGTAAATTACAACATTTAAAATACATTGATTTTGTCTATTTCCAGATCTGAATTACCTACGAGGCATTTCTTATTTTTGTTTTGTTATTATCATTTGTTATTTTTGACCGTTACAAACACACTTGGAAATACCCTTTTGGAAATCGCTAAGGATATTTCAAAGCAAGGCAAGTTGTTTCTCTGAATTTAAATCCCTGGAAGAATTCTTAGAAAGACAAAGATCGCTCATCCAAGTCGCTTGGTTCAATGTATGTAGAAGGTTACCGTTTGTCGGTAGTCTAACTGAAGGCAATCAGTCTTAAGTGTTATTTCCGGTTTCAGGGTTGGATGAAAAGATCATGGAAAACAGTAATCGACTATACAAACTACATTAGTTTAATAGCCCCAACCCTACAAAGCGATGCTTATTTCTACACCAGCTTTATCCATTCTTCCGATAGTGTTACGCAATATCCATTTGTTATATTTCAAATTAAACCTGATTTTCTCGAAAATGTAAGATAAATGATTACGTTTGCAAATATGGTTAGCTTATCTTAATAATTGTATCTATATTACAACTTCTTCAATCTAACTTAATCGCCATGTTGAGTTCTAAAAGATGCTTACGAATAATATGTACATAATACCTATTTCTGTATAATAACAGTAATTAATAAGTACCTTTAATGAATAATATACAGGATCCAGCAGAAGTCTCGTACGCAACTTCTAGATCCGTAAATATCCACTTTATGAAAAGATAAACTAAATTAATAGCGCTCAACTCTTTTTGTTATTGCAAAAGTCTTTTTTCTGACCCCGAATGGCAATCTATACTCTGAAATCTGCCAACAGAAATAGAGGAGTTTTCTTAGCTTTTCTAAAAAAAGTTTTTATACTAAGGTTACAAAACCAAAAAAGGTGTTGATATCACCACTCAAAATTATAATAAAAGATAGAAACAAGTGAATAACGTTAACAAACATATCCTAATTAGTTTAATAATCTTCATTAAGATTCTTTTTTTATAAAATGGATTTTTACGGATCTAACACTGTGTGCGCGACTTCTATCGGATCCTGTATACAAGTCTAATATAATTTTCTTAATAACCGCAATTTCCAACTTTATTACATATTCGTAATTAAATGATATCTCGTTGGTTCATTACGCAGCCAGTTGTTAGTGAAGCCTATATTTTACTTTTAATAGCGTGTAGCCTACTAACATAATAATATTAATAACCCGTGAACAGCAGTAACAATGAATAAAATGAACTCACATCTTGTAATCAGTATTAAAGACAACAATTTCCTTTTCGTTGAATTTATCTAAAGAATTTAATATTTTGTACAATGTAGGAATATCTACAATATACTATGCCGTTCCTCTGATTACAGCATAAAATAAATTAAATTTTAGCAAAAACTCAGTATTACGGTACACAGACAATCCTGTTGTGAATTGCAAGATATTGGAAAGCATAATAATAAAGCTACATCTTATGAATAGTAATGATTTAATTAAAGAGGGCAAGGTTAACCTAATTACAAATTAAATTGTCACAAATTTATTCAAATTTTAAAATTTAATTTAAAATGATAATTAGCAGTGTCTAACAAAAAGTTAACACAATTAATTCTGATACATTTCGAAACAATCGCATTGGAATAATAAATTTCTATCTAGGTAATACCGGGTACATGCAGTTTTAAAACAATGTACGTTGCATACGTTAAATCTGTTGCATTTAATGTGCATTTTCAATTTAAATTAGTTATAACTTGACCGTACATGTTATCTAAAATGATTAGCTTTGCACAAAGGCTATTATATACTAATTTATCTTGATTAGTTTAATGATATTGCTTAAGCAATATGTTCATTTTATCTTATAAAGCATAGTTAGGAATCGATTTTCTTTATAATAGGATATCCCATTAGATGTGCACCCAGCCATGTAATAGTTGTTACTTGCATTACACGTGCTGCCATTATTTTATTAGTGTTATGAGCATCTGGACCTAAAAATCCAATAAGACGTTAAGCAATTCGAATTTTCTTAATTGTCATTTCATTATTTATGAAATGTTATTTCTGAGTTTATTATTATTATTATTATGTCTAAACTTTTATAAATTGATTTAATTTTATTATTAATAGTATAATAATTTATAAGTTATAACAAAATTAGTTTAGATAATTTTAGACCTCTGTATATATGTTATACTTTTTAAGTATTGACACTGTCAGAGCTGTTTTATAAATACTTTGATAATGAATAAATTGTTCATTTTCAAATCAATTCTTATTGTTTCTCAGTACCAGAACCCTCTGTCAGTTTCAATTTCGTTGTTTCACCACATTCAATATGAACAGACTACACTAAGAACAGCCTTCTTGTACTACAGGAAAATAACATTATCTTTATGTGCATCCACAAATATTTTAAAATCTGAATATAAGATTTCCCTTCTTGCATCATCTTTTGAAATTATATAAAAAATCTAGATAACGCTAATGTCAAATATACCAGGGATACATTTAACAACTTAATCTTACATGCACTGAGGTGTACCGGAAAGGTCAAAACTATTATACGGTTCCACCATACTTTCACTCTATCTAGAATTTTTCTATTTCGTCCTTTTACAACACAAGTTCTTTTTTTATGGAAAAATAAATTTCCACGTACCAATGCTGTTTTTCTAAAGAACTAGAATGTGGGTTCGTCAGGTTGAAAAATTTTGATTGGGGTAAGACCAGAAGATGAAATATCATTTTCAAAAGAAATCAGCTTCTTGCTTCTTACCACCTTCATTTTTTCTTCAGCAATAGTTAATATTTGTTATTAGTATCAACATATAGTGGTGTGGAAAATTCAACAAATTGTGTAAAATTCGCAAAGTTTTTTTATGTAGAGATATTATTTGTATTTTATTGTGCATAAACACCATTTAAAACACACCTACGAGACTCAATGAAAAGTTTCCGGAATGAAAGTAAAAACAAACGAAATTCAACATAAGATATATTTTATTTTTGCACTAATCGTCCTGTAATTCAACACACTTGAACCAACGCATCTGCAACTTTTCAATCCCTTCACAGAAATGGTTTTCTTCGAGGCCTGCAAAATATGCATTTGAAGCGTTGATGACTTCTTTAGTAGACCTGAACTTCTTTTTAGATAGAGATTTTTTCAGTTTGGGGAATAGATGAAAATCTGACGAAGCCAAATCAAGTGAGTAGTAGGTATGGCGGACGATTTCGAACTTGAAGTTACCTTTTTTTTTTGTTAAGCAGTTGCACTTGCATGGTCTGGTGCATTGTCCTCATAAAACAAGAATTTTCTCTTTGACGTTCTGCGGCGTTTTTCAAGAATTTTTTTCTAAACAACTGCAAACCTTTAGCTAAAGTACACAAATGCGTTTTTGTTCTGGAGTTAGCAGACGCGGCACCCATCTTGCCCAAAAGTTTTTTAAATCCCAACTCTTGGTGCAATATATTGACAACCCTTTCATACGAGACAGCCTCAACCAATTTACGAACTTTTATTCGACGATTGTCTAACACCATATCACAGATCATGTCAATGATTTCTAAAGTAGTCGCAGATTTCGGACGGCCTGAACGAGGTTCATCAAATGTGTGAGTACATCACGTTTGAATTCAGACATCTAAGAATTTACGGTGGAAAGCGATGGTAAAGAGTCGCCAAAACCAGAATCCAATCTGGCTTTAAGTTCACATGAGCCACAATTTATTTAAAAAAAATTTGAGTAATAACGGTTAACCGTTGGTATAATCACCCATGACATCCTAAAAGTTGCCTAAGCGTTATAATTCTTACTTTTCAAGTATTAGTTCATAACAAAAGTATTTGGTTTTTTGAAAGAGCCACATAAAAACCAGAGAAAAATTAAAATATGAGAATCGTATTTAACTTTTTGAAAAAATATTAAAGGACGTGTTGAAATACTCTGTTGTCAAGTATTTTTATATATGCTCTTATGAATTAGATCCCAGACCCCAAAAATTTCTTTCCTATTTGCTCCATATATACTAGGCAAAATGTACGTGTGACAGGTATCATCACACTACACCATCTGATTCGATTACAGGTGGTAAGTCACAATAATTTAATAAAAACAAACCCAGCAAGAGTTTTGATTAAAAAAAAATATAATTGGAAAAGAAATTTATTACTATACCAAATTACATAGACAGTGCATGTAAAAAACGAAAAGAAGCTTCATTAGCCCACGAAAGCGTCTATGCTTTTTGGAAACAGGTGGTATTTCATCATCAATACCTTCGTAGTTCACAAGCAAGCAATTTTGCCTTACAATAGAAGTACACACGAAAAATGTGTATTACGTAAACATTATTGCGCGAAGGCGATGCAGGTCTTTTTCTTACCATTACCATCTTCAAAAGTGTATTTATCTCCTTGTTCAAAAACTCTGTTTGCTTTATTTTTGCTGATTTCTCACATAATGTCTTTTCTATTTTATTCCCCTCAGAGGCTTTATTGGTTTCTTACCATTTCTTTTTGCTCAGAATTATCTTCACTAAAGAGAAGTTTATTGATCAGTTGAATATTGAATTTAGTGAAGGCGTTTTGTGTTTTTTGTAATTAAATCCTACTAAAATAAGCCATAAATGGTTATAGATCATCCAGGACTTGATACGATAGTTTAGTGCTAGTGCCTAGAGAACGTGAGCCGTGTGAGGTAACAAACTTACTTTGGCGTGCGAACGAGGCAGTATGCAGTATCATTCATGATTGTCCATGAAAAGAAGTATTCGATCATCAAAAGAACATCTAGAGAACTTTTGTGTGTGCTTCAAAGTTTCTAAAAAACGTGATCCAGACTGATTGATAGCAAGATCTAAAAACTGCGGTCAAGATTGTTTAATGTAGGCGTATAGGGTAAAATGTAAATCCTGGTAGTATAGCATTTTCAATCCCATTAGAGTTATTGCGCACATTGTAGTCAATGTACCCCTTTCGGCAAAAACCATTTGGTAATCCGATTGTTTCACTCTGTAACTATATTTGCTTGGTTGCGTGGACAACGATCGTAATAGTTGTTTTTCCAAATAATAAATTAAGGTATGTTTTGAGGTAAACTGGTGTTTGGTTAGTATCCGTCACTAATAGGACCGATATACAACATTCAACTGTTTAAATGTTACATGGACTAATAGAATGTTTCCTGCTGATTTCGAATCTGCTTTCTAAATCTTCCCAACACGTAAGGTGTTGAGTACAATGCGTTCGAAATTTTAAAAATTTTAACTTTTTATGGAATAATAAAGGTACATAATATAAGATAATTTATTTGCAAAACATATTTTTATTCGACTTTTGCCTGTATTTCGTTGCTGGTGCATTTCTTTTAAGGCCTCGGCAGTAGTCCGCAAGCATGTTCTCGCTCAATTTTCCTTTGTAGCTCGTTTAGCTAGAAAATACAAGTTAAACAGCATATGTGGGTCCCAAATCTTATCCTGATCTCCAGTTTTACACCCGAAGTACACAGTTGCGTGGCATTGTAGTGTTAAAATATAAATTAAACGAAGCTTTCGTAATTCACAAATGTGGTTAGTCAAAGTGCAATACGGGTAATAATAGAGTATAGATATGCACTTTACAAACGATAGCAAGGAAATAAACATTTTACGGCAAAAAGCGTCGTTACTCATTGATGGAAAACTCCAAGTCGTCCGGTTAGCCCCCAAAATCAGATTTATCCAAATTAATTCGTTATTGGGTGAGTAAAAATGCATGATTAAAGAAGTATTGCGGTTTAAAGCGACTCCGAAAATTAGGATTTCAGAGAAATAAATATAAAGGGCAGGGTATACTAATTTGGGGTAAAAACCAACAAATACAGAAACATGGTGGTTGATAGACCAATTCTGATGACATTCTCGAATTCAGCAGAAAAACTTACATAAGAATCAGCCAAATTGTTCCTGTAACAAAATTTTTGTCTATCAGTGCAGTTTCCAAAGAATTAGTCGAAATCCTTTTCGTTAAATCTTGTTGCCCTAGATAGGTCCAAGTTCTTTATTCACTTGTTGTTTGTTTGTTTCCCCATCACTTAATGTTTACTCACCGTAAGCATAAAATAATTTAATATTTTCGTGACATCTCAGCTATTTCGACGAGACTAGAGCCGGCCGATAGTTAATGTTGCTAATAATCCATGATTTATGAACCTTCTTCATATGAATCCTGGTACTTGATGTAATAATAGTCTTCTGAAATATTTAAGGATACATGGTTAATATATTTATCAGTAGCCATTACTTAGTAATTTTGTTTAAGAATGACAGAGGCATCCTTATTTAACGTATTATACATGGTAGATTTATTTTTCAGTATCAGCCTTTCGCCTTAGTGATAAATATTAGGCTTTAGTTATTCCAACAGATGAGCTTCATGTTGTACATATACTTACAGAAGAGTCTATCGTTTATCTACTAAACAAAGTAAAGAAACAACGAACTTTGATATTTTCATAGTTGACTGGGAAGCCAGAATGTTCTGCTAAAACAATATTTCTCGGAAATATTTATAATCTAACATGAATGTCTTTGCAATTTTGCACATATTAAATACTATACAGTGTGTTTCACTGCTCAAGGTTACACTCCTGTATCTGCTTTATTTATTTTCTAATCGATTTCAAATTTTGATCAAATATACTACCACTTAAGAGAGAGATTTTTATAAATTTTAAATAATTTTATTAAAAATTACCAGCCTACTGCAAAGATAAATGGAAAAAATTGAAACGTCATAGAAGGCCTAGTTTTATCTTTTTTGTGAAATTATTGTGAAATCCATACAGTTACTATTTTACTTGACTAAATTATCACGATAACACTAAGTATTTTTAGAAACTAAATTTCAGTTTTTGCATCTATATTTGATTGCAGTATGATGATAATTTTGAGCAAAATTATTTAAAATTTGTAAAAAGTTTTGTTTTAATTGGTAGTATATTTGACCAAAATTTGGAATCAATCAGAAAATAAATAAGGCAGATACAGGGGTGTAAACTTGAGAAGTGAAACACGCTGTATATACCTGCACTAGTGTTTTCATAAATTGAAAGTAAAATATTATTTACTGGGTTTACACGCACTAGATCTAACATGTTCGTTTATACTAGAGGGCACAAGAAATTACTAAAAAGTGCTAATTGCCTTTGTACTTTGTAATGTTATACCCAGATCTCGCAGTTTCGCTTCTAAAATATAAATTCGTATAATGTGAATTATCTATGCCTTAAGGTGTTTTATACTGAACCAGACGTTCTCTCAATAAGAAGGTTTACATAAGTGTCAGTCAATAACTTTGCCTGCTGTGTAAGGAAAGTATGTAGACTCTAGCTTTATAAGAGATACGTCCTTAGCAAAAAACTTAATTATTTCCAAGTTGATGAAAAAACCTGTTTATTTGGTCAATATACAGCTAATTTACTAATTAGCTGTTTAATGCAAAAAAGGTGTCAATTTCCGATAATGTGTTTTTCCACAGATATTTTAACTTCTTGTTTAGCGCTTGGAATAAATCGTGCAGCTGAGGAAATTAGAAACCAATTTTCTGTAGTAAATGGCTTAATTAATAAGTGTAGTAAATATTTGCAAAGTCAGCTTCATTGAATACTAGAGGAACTGTCGCGTATTACCTTCGCAACCGGTAAATACTTAATTCTTAGAGAGAGAATCTGGTTGAACGTAGCACGATTTAGCTCAAAAAAACTTTTAGTCAGTAAAACACACCTGTCGCAGTAGAACTCAAATGAGTGAAGCTGTACGTATTTAAAAATTAAATTGTTTTAGTGGCGCATATATCCTTGACATTTCAAATTCTAATTATGCATTTACGAGAACTCAAGATCTATTATTTCAGCCTACCGTAACATGGAAAAGTCCCGTATAAAGCATGCAGAGGTACTATATCGATAGTGTACTCTAAAAGCTTACTTGGGAGATAAAAGGGCCGAAGTTGTATCATAAATTGTATTGTGTAAATTCTCCGACTGTTCTAAGTAGAATTAACGAGGTATTTCACCCTATTTGTGTACTTAATGTTGCACAAGTATACGAGTTTATGGAGTTAAAAATTAAT
>VTPC01090653.1:45410-60526 GCA_011009095.1 Ignelater luminosus | reverse complement strand
GGTCTTATCTCTAAACATGAGGTTAAGTAAGGGGCAATGCTTTGTATAAAACTGAAAGTCAACTTTATTTTTATTTTCTACAATAGAATCTTATTAAGCTGCTTATAAAAACGTAGAGAACTTAAGTATGTAGCTGTCCTTTAAAATTTCATGTAGAATACTCGCCTCAGCTCCACTGACCCTAGACAGGATCGTACATCTTAAGAAACTTAAAATAAATACGACTGTACAAATTTGTTTAATTTTGAATGAAACTCCTGTATTATTGTAATGAATTATTACTCTATGTACAAAATCACCGGACAGACGAAAGACTAAATCTACCGGACTTTTGTGTTGTATCAATTAGAATATCAGTCTCATAACCTTTTTATGCTAAAACACAGACTTCGGCGACTGGTAGAACTTAAAGAAATGAATGTTTAATACTGTTTATTAATATCACAGGTTTTTCTTTTGTACAAGTTTAACATGCTAAATAATAATAAGTTAAATAGTGTAAAATAAAGTAACAAAAAAATAACAATATACTAAAATGCACTTCCTGACAGGTTACAAAATTTCTAAGTTGCATTAACAATATCATTTTTCCTTTAGTAATTTATCGCTTTATTATTTAATCCACACTAGGTAACACGATATAAAATTCTTCATTGCATTGGATATGATGCTTGCTTGCAAATTCTTTTGTCGTGTCGTTCTATATTATGAAGATGGATCTTACAAGCGATTATTTTGATAATTGAAATAGAATGTCATAGTGTAATAATTTAACTTGAACGTTTTACCGATAGAATTGAAGAAGAAAATAAACATTTCCTTTGAGAACGTATTGAAGGAAAGATAATCTGTTGGATTTTTAAAATTATGTTGATTTCAAAATTAAACACTTCTCTTCTGCTACTGCTTTTACATAATAACATTACCAATTTTGCTATTATTAATTTTCTAATCAACCCAAGAAAGGGAATTAGTATAATATTTACAGTTTTATAAAAATAAACTAGTTTTTGATGTTAGAAGTACGTAATT
Organism: Ignelater luminosus; assembly: GCA_011009095.1. Lineage (NCBI taxonomy): Eukaryota > Metazoa > Arthropoda > Insecta > Coleoptera > Elateridae > Ignelater > Ignelater luminosus. The sequence continues at coordinate 59,494 of VTPC01090653.1, read as the reverse complement.
AAGAAAATTACGATTTTGTCACACAAGGAAGTCAAGAAACGCAAACCGTTATTCTTTTTCTTCATTTTTGTAGCAGGTCACCTTGTAAGAAAGCATATAATTGGCTTTTATTTGGTACTAATAACACATGATTGTTTTGGACTGGCAGGTTTTTTAGTACAATGTGTGGAAAATTTTAGTTTTACATTTACAATGCCATATTTCTCGTCATCATAAATAATAAAGAGATTGTGCAATTTTTATATAAATGTGAATATTTTCTTAATTTGAAAAATATGACTTCTGTGAATAACTACTGATTATAAAAAGAATTCCAGCAATTTACTCAAAATTTACATTTTAATAACACAATGAACACAAAAATTGCAGACAAAGGTTGATCAACGGTATTCGATTTTTTATTGTTAGCGCAAAAGTCTGTTTTATTTTGGTTTGAAGTCAATATAATTACTCAATTTGAATATTTCTGATTTTTCATACTTTTGGATTAGCTTTTTGACTAAGTTCGATTGTAAACTATCAAATACAGCTCACACTGAGTTTGAAAAAAAATGTTTTTATGATTATGATTTTTATGATACAAGTCAATGTCTAAGAAAATGCCACAAAACTTGGAACTTTTCTCTCAAAATCACGTGAAAAGTTTCCTGTGACCATGGGCGTAGCACTGACGAACCGGATAAAGGACCGCTGTATCTAAGGAACATGCTTGTCCATCCTACCCATCCACGCTTGATCAAATTTTGTTCATAGGTATCCGTTAGTAGGGGCTGCCATTGAATTTTTAAAAGATATTCGTTCTACTGAGAAACAGGTCTACGCATCCAGTGGAAAAAGTTTTTTATTTTTTGAGATTTCACCGCTAAAATCCACTGCAAAATGGGCAAGATTACAGCCACATGGTAAACCACATCAAAAAGTTGAAGTTTGGCAGTTTGTGCGTGAGCCGATTATGGTTTAGTAAATTTCAGCTTTTAAGGGTTCTGTTGCAGTGGTAATGATCTTAGACATTTGTGTCACATTTTAAAACATTCTCTGGAAATTCGAATTAACAATGCGCAATGTTTCCACTAATCCAATGTATTGTAGTATAATGTCAGTAACACTCTCTGAAACGAACCAAAAGCGGGTTGACTCGCAACAAACAAAATCGACAGTATTGTCAAATTAAACATTAAGGGCCAAGTATACCTTGAAGTATATATGAAGAATCGGGTTTGCGAGTTTGTAAACAAGAGACCGGTCATACATTCAAATGCAGATTCTTGTCATTTTTTGAAAAATGACAAAAAATACCAAATATCCACTGATCGCGGTGAGATTCAAATATGTGTCAGCAGAAAGACTCTAAACAAGATTGGTATAAGAGCAGTTTTAGTTTTTGTTCACTTCTACTCCTTGTTTAAAGGGAGGTGCCATTCTCCGATATATTTTTGAAAAGAAATGTCTCTTTAAAATGGAACATTTATTGTTGTGAATAGCACTTAATGACTCAAAATATGGGACGAGCTCAAACGATCTTCTATTGTTTTTTTGTTTCAATATATTGAAACATCAAATTTGTTGAGTAGACTAAAATCCGTTGTGATGCAAACTTGTAGAAATTAATATTTGCTAAGGAATCGTGAACGATCAAACCAATTGAAACTACTGCAACTTTTAGTAGCATCTGGCGGTATTCAAAAGCCCAACAGAGCTATAACTGGTTAGATCTGTTCTAAATCGAATGGTTACGTTTGAATAAGAATCCTTTGCTTAATCTACAATTTTTATGAAAACTTCTGAGGAGCAGAAAAGGTTATGGAAAGGTCAATAACCAATACTATTAGATGTTAGTATGTAAATTACTTTTCAAAGAACTACAGGTGTGCGATTACAACAGTGATCTTCAAATAGTAAACCTGTTACAAACAGAAGATTGGTAACCATCTCGAGGTTATTTAAATATTATTGAGCACACTTGGACAAAGTAGTGAAAATTCTGGATACTCTCAGGACCAGTACAAATTTCATTTAGAATTTCCGAAATTTTGAAAACTAAAAAGAACTTTTTGTTCTTGTGCTTAAAATCAATATTTCTTCCTTATTAAAACTATGAGTAAAAATTAAATTATCAATTTCTTTTATTATTCCCAAATGACCCCAGATAGCAAAAATAGTTTGACACAAGCTTGAAGTAACCTTCCATGACAAAGGTGCAAGCTTGATACAAGATTGTCTTAACAAACCTGAAAGCTTATATCAAGCTTCCTAGTTACCACATGACAAGTTTGTTTTCCAACCTTACGACAAGCTTGCCTAGCAAACCTACAAGCATGCAACAAACTTTAAATAAGCTTATATGTTAAGCTTGTGTTAAGCTTATTTTACTAGCTTCCAGTAAGTTACACATGTGAAGCCTGTAAGTGTTTATCAAGCTTGATTCAAGTATAAATTAAGTTTACTACAAGCTTGAATTTAACTTGTTTTTAAACTTAATGTAAGCTTTTACTTAAAAACCTAAATCAAGGAAACAAAATTGAAATGCTTAACATGCAATTACACTTTTATAATATTATATTTAATATTCACTATACCAAAACAAAAAAACAAATTAATGAAGACAACTTTTATTTAAATTCATTTTTACCACAAAACTATAACTATTTTTGTAGATTTAATTGTAATTACTTAATTAGGGTTCTTTTCCAATTACAAATGTGCTTTCAGAAGTAAAAATCCTCTTCAAACAAAACTAAATATACAAATTTACAGTATCTACATCGTATTTACATTATATACACATAGGCATTTACATTTTGTAGGTCATACTTATACAGTGTGGGTTTAAAGTACGGAACATTATAAAAAAGAGCATACTCAACATGTTTTTTTTAAACGCTGAGACAGGTCGGTTTTAGTATTTTAAAGATACACATTAATATGGGCGATTCACCTTCCGAATTTCATTTGTTTTTTAGTTATAGCGTCATCACAAAAAAATTTAAACAACAATATAGATTTTTAGTAGTGAAATCCCATAGTGATTTCTCTTCCCTTTATGATCATGCAAATAAATCCTACGGTTGCATAACAAAAATTCTGAGAAATATCGAGCCGAATATTTAATGGTGATATCGTATTTAATAGAAAATGATTCCATATTATGATATAAAAATACTGCAACATAAAATTAGATTAAATGTTAGTATTATCCAAGATAACAAATAATCTAGACCATGAACGGAACGTAAATTGTTTGTTGAAGTTTTTATCTTACAACCTTTGCAGCGTACTGAATAAGCAAAATAAAATATTTTAAATCTAGCGAACTGTTTCATACAAGCATTCTGCCAATCTTTAACGCTCTTGACATAATTATTGTAATTTATTGTAGAATTCTAATAATATTCTACTAAATTACGAAATACGATAATATTAACATTAAATGTTCAGCTAGATTTTTCTCAGAATTTTTGTTTTGCAACCTTAGAATTTATTTGCATGATTATAAAGGGAAGAAAAATTACTATCGAATTGCACTACTAAAAATCTATATTGTCATTTAAATTTTTTTGTGATGATGTTATAACTAAAAAACAAATGAAAGTCGGAAGGTGAATCGCACATATAATTGTATATATTTAAAAACTAAAATTGACTTGTCTCAGCGTTTTTAAAAAAACATGTTGACTTCGCTTTTTTTATAATATTCCATACTTTAATCCCACACCAGAGGTGAGTAAGTACATCATAAATGTACTTAAGTACAAAGTACAAAGCAAATTTTTGTGTAAGTACTTAAGTACAAGTACTAAGTACTTTAAAAAAGTATTTAAATACAAAAGTACTTAAATACAGATAAAATGTACTTATTTCCTAACTTATAAGTACTTTTCCAAGTACCTTTTTTAATTTATTTTTTCTTTGTTACGTAAGCAATATAAAAATTATAATATAATGAATGTCTTTATCCTAGCCAAAATATGAATTTTTAGTTAGTTTATATTAACTTTGGTTTTATTTTCATAATGAAAAATAAAATATGAAAAACTTTTCCCAATGTAAAATTCAAGAAACGGGACTAGGCTCGTCAGCAAATACTAACATAAGGAATTTTTCTAAACCTAAGGATAAAACATTCACAATCTCAAGCAGTAGCACGATCAGATTGCAGTCTTCACAAATACCAAAAGCTGTATCAAACAGAATAAAAGAATAGAATAAATGCGACTTGTGATATATCTGAGAAGAGTGTAATAGAAAAATTTACATTTTATGCAAAAAGTAGTACTTATATAGATTGAGAAAGTACCTGTATTTGGAAAAGTACTTATATTTGGAAAAGTACTTGTACTTGGAAAAGTACCTGTACTTGTACTTGTGCTTGGATATACTGCGTCATATGTATTTAAGTACCAAATACAAGTACTAATCAAACTTTGGATTTATAAGTACCAGTACAAAGTACATTACCGATAGAATGTACATAAGTACAAGTACAAGTACAAAAAAAGGATTTATCTATGGCTTTTCAAGTACATTTGTGATGTACTTACCCAGCTCTGTCCCACACTGTATATTAGTTTTAGCATATTTAAATTACATTACGTTATCTACACTATATTAATTTATTTAATGTAGGAAATACATTAAATTGGTTCCCCATTTTGATTTCTCAGGTTACAATGATCTCTGTAAAGAAAAGCAAAAAACATAATATAGTTTATAAACCAGTACATAATAGAATAGGCTTTTATTGGATGAGTAGTTATTGGCCGAGTAAGTTTAATACAATTTGATGAGTCCAATAAGGCCTTATTAAAGTACGTGTGACATTGTTTGCAATGCTTTAATATTGTAATAATAAAATTATATTCTCTTTAAATTAACTTTTAATGTCATATAAATATGTTCTTGCTTACTTTCGGCTTCGACGTGTTTTTGTCTACTGTAGTCAACTGCGTAACACGTTACGAATTTTATCATCTGTTGCCTCTTCCTTAAACATTTTTTGGACAGCAGCTGAAAAAGAAAACAACAATATAGTAGAAAAAATGCAAGCATTTAAAAGTCGTGCAAGAATGAAAAGTTTATACTAATTTAAACATTTTTTTACGTTTTTATGTTTTATTTAAAACCCATCCCATAATATCGTCGATTTGGAACAAGACTCTCCTATGTCACATTTACAAGTTTTTGAGATATCGCTGTTTAAAGGTAAAAAGCTACCATAAAATTTTTACTATACTTACAAATGGCATAAAATTCAAAATTCGTAACCAAGGTAATGATTTAATATAGATCACAATTTCAATAACGATTTTCTAATATTTTTCAAAGAATTAGCGGACAAGATAATTAGCAGCTTCTTAGTTTAATGCAATATTGTACTATGTCAATATACGGACATAGAATGCTTAATTCGAGCATTGAACTTATTATTAATGGGGATTTAGAATAAGGAGAAATAATACAAAAGTACATAATATATAGTATACTTAAAACTTTTTCTAATTATATTATTATTTTATCTCATATGCTTATAGAAAGAAACAAGAACAAAAATAATACAATAGACTAAAACAAGTCTTCTGTTCCCAAAATTTAAAAAAAAATTAAATTATATTCAAACTATACCAAAACTAGTCTGATACTATAAAAACAAGTTATAAGTCATAATAAAGTAAAACTCAGCTAAGTTTTATAACAAGCAAAATGAACCCTATTCGTGTGGTAAAGTGAGAAAGAAGTCTTAATACTTCTTAGTTACTGCATTATTTACGCAGTAATACAGAATGCTTTTGTGCTTCTGTTCACTAATTGGTATTAATGAATTCCTTAGCTGCTTCAGATTGTACCCAATCAACGATGTTAAACGTCTGCGCGATCTTTCAGTAATAACGATATCAAAATAGTTACCTTCGAATTCAAATTTCGCTTGCATAACATTAGGTGTCTGGAAATCAACATGAACAGAACGTACTTCGTACTATTTGACACTTACTCCCAATCTATCCTTCCCCATTTTTTGTAGTGTTTGCAACCAAATCTTTTAAGTCATAGAAATCGTTTTGCTCCATTTCCTTCACATGATAAGGCTTTTTCTTACATGCTGTTCGAGCGATCACTTACCACTGACTGGGGACATAGATTGAAACGTGTCTGGCATATCTTTCGATTGTGCTATGCATCAAGTTCCCTTCATTTTGCGTATGTCCCACTTCCATAGAATTTTGAGTAATTCTAATATTATAATTCATTGCTGCAAATAAATACATATAAAAAATATACTTATTTCGATTCTGTCCAGGGAAATTATCCAGATAAAATTTTAGTTCTTTGTAGACTTCATCAGCTTTCTGTTTAATAAAAGATAACACACAGCTTCCGATTTTAGAAAATCCTCTGGATTAAATACACCCGTTCTACATATAACAGTAGCCTTGTTTTCGTCCTGCATCATAAATAGTCAAGTTGTAGACTGATAATTTTGATTTGTAGTATGCTTGACCTACTTCGATTTTAAGACATTGCAAAACTTGTTGGAGATCATATATTGCTACACAATATTTTTCTTCAGCTGAGGCTCTTTCTTTATTATTTTCTTTCATTTTGCGAACTTTCTCTTTATTATGCAAGTGCTTCTCTATTTTGGTTTTCATCGTTAGTTTCTCTTCTTACGTAGAGTTCTTAAAGTTGGTACATAGATCGCACTGATCTTTGTTTGGAATGTGAAATCCCAAATTGAATTCGTTTTGGAAAATATATCGGTACATTAAGTGGCGAGCAGGTTCTTGATTTATTTCTTCACAATACTGCAAATACAAATTACACATCTCTGATATATTTAATGAGGACGGTAGGTAACGACAAGAGAAGTCTTTCCAACAGTAGTGACTTTCAGCTGTATCGAATGATTGAATGTGACGTCTGATGGATTCTTTCTTGTCATCAGAAACACGTTAGATATTCTGAATTAGGCCTTGATTATCCCTTGCTACTGTGTTAGATGTAACTGTTTTTTGTGCTACTGTCATTACGATCTGATGACTGATACTCAGGGTGTTCAAGAAAAATGTTTGGCACACTTTTACCTTATTTCCATCTTCAGTATTGAAATAGTAGAAACAAGATATTTTTTGACGGCTGCTTAATTCATTTTGTTCGTGTATTTCGGGGTTATTGCAGTTGTTCTGTTTTTCTTCTTGTTTGTTTTTTAACCGCAACTAAATTCGTTTTTTTGGCTTGAATTCAACAAAACGAGCCACAAAATCACGGTGTCTATTAACATCCGCGAGCTCTCAATACTCGAGAAAAATTCTCTGCCTGTACTGCTCAGAAAATCTTGCTTTACATCGTAGACAGGCTTCCTTTATTCTTCTTTTTTGCACAGTTTTCCTTGCAGTATTTATATAACTCTTTCCAGAGTTTCTTAATCTTTTTGCTTTATTTCGTTTCCAATCTTGTATATTACATCTTCTCTTTCTTTTGTCGGTTTAGGTAGTTTTGATACTTCTTCATTATCATTTACTGCTCCTTGTTCAGTAGGAGCTGACGTATCATCTTCTGGATTGCCGTATTTCGGTTTTACTACTGCTAGTATCAGTAGTTTCGGGTAAATAATTGTCTGTTCCGCTATCAGATGCGTATGGATACGTATCGGAACCAGAATCGTTTGCTTCTTGTGATAATAATACTGCTAATGTTGCTAAATCCAAATTTGTAACTAAATTATTGACGGCAACTGCAATGCAGAAAAGCTTATCAACTATCGAGTTATATTTACACAATTATAGACGTACATACCTGTGAATTTTATAGAAAAATCATCTTGTAATGTATGGAATGCAGCAGAATTGTGTTTTAATATTTCAGACGTTGCTGTTTCTGCGGATGTATAGAATAAAACATCCAGTGAATTAGGATATGAAAATCTGCTGTGTCTAGATTATCTTTAACAGATACTGTTTGCAGCTCTGTTAAAACTGCTTCTGCATCAAGCTTCCAGTTACTATTGTCAATAATAACCATAAAAAAGTTACTTTGCTGCAACACATACTCAAGTGTTTAACACTAAAGTTACGTCATACATTTCTAAACAATGACATACATAAAAGAGATAACTACAAAACATGAAAAGCGAGGTTAGTTTTAAACATTATGGTAGTATGGTAATTTTTCTTACCTGGTTTACCAACTCTGGTGGTTGAAGGAACATGTACGGTTAATAGTTCTAATATTTCTTTACCCCTTGACCCCATTGTTAATCTAATAATTAGTTTAAAACACTGATTTAACACCACTAACGTACAGAAACAGGTGCAACACAATGAATCTTGAAGAGTAAAAATATCCCAAGTCCTTTAAGGTACAGTGTAATCTCTTGCAGGTAAACCAACAAGCTATCCTACGTCCGAAGTAAGGATATAGGATAAAACTGTTTTTTGTATAAAAGACTTACAGTCAGAATATTTTGAATTTAATAGGTTATTTTCCTATTTTCCTTAGCGACTTAGGATACTTTTGTTTAAAAAATTGCAACAAGAGGAACATATGTGTGGCAAAATTCCATTTTTGTTAAATTTGGACTTAGGATAGTCTTGTTCCAAAGCGACGATATGCTTCATGGTCGCGACGCGGTTACATTTCAAATTGGTTGGTTGAAATAACTATTACCGCTTGGTTTTATAAAATAACATAGTAACACAAGGTTATAACTTAATTCTTGGTTAAACTAAACAAAATTTCATCAAAATGTTAGCACTTTTGGCATTTTTTCAATAGTAGGTATACAAAATCTGAATAAAGCACAAATAAAGCATTTATTCTGTATTTTAATGGTTGCGATGTACACTACCCACGTGTTCAACAGGTTAGGTGCTTATTTAAATGTAATCTTAAAAGCACTTACCTTCCACTTTCTTCTAGGAGAAATAAGAGGAAAATTTAGTTTGTTCAAAATAAAACCAAACTTTAAAAATCATAAACCACTGTTTTAAGGTTAGTATTTTCACTTCGAAGTTCGAACGCACAACGATCAACGATAATGGTAAACGATATCTCGGTGTCGGGAAGCAAGATGTATCTAAACACCACAGTAAACGCAATCGCGATTGCAGCTCCGGCTGAGGCAAAGCAACTCGGATAAAGTGCGCGATAGAGCCGCTCAACGTCAAGCTTGTATCAAGCTTGTTATACGCTTGCCAAGTGAAGTAAACCAAAGCGAGCGACTTGCGCCGGCGTTGCCGCTTAAACGTCAAGCTTGTAGCAAGCTTGCTGTACACTTGCCAAATCAAGTAAGTGAAGTAAGCGTATATCAATCCAAATGCAAGTTTGCAGTAAGCTTGCATGCTATCTGCCAATTTAGCAAAATGTTTTATGCACGGAAGCCACGTCGATCCTAAAGGCAATGAATAGAAACCCTGTTCTTAGCAATGTTCGGATTTTATGCAAAATACATATTTTTATAATTTTGCATGTTGCCTGGTTTTTGCACTTTTTACAAATTTTAATGCATATTTTTGTTTATATTGTTTACTTTGCGGCATATTTTGTGTATTTTACTGTGAATTCTAAAAATCTTTTAAATTTTCAGTATGTTTACATACACAAGAGCTGACTTTTTTAATCCTGTTTACAGGAAATCATTTTTATCTGACAATACATGGTAGGTCAAATTTGTATACCAATTTTAGGTCTGCATAAGCCATATTTTCAAGTTTAAATATAAAATGCTTAACTATTTTCATATTTTGCACAAAATTCCTGCATATACAGTGTATTAACTCAAGGTTCAAACCTATATCTTCGTTAATATTTACAATAAAGCAGAAAATCCTGAATAAAAAGTAAGCGTGGAATTTTGATGTGTTTTGCTGCTAGGAGGCTGTAGTCAACTTCTTTTTCTTAAATGGCATGATATATTTTTTGTTTTTTTATTAAATAGAGGATTTTCTCCTTTTTCTGGATACATAAAAATATTACAACCTTACATAAAATTTCTGAGATATACGAATATTTATTGAGCAAGTTAATATCAAATTTATCATATAACAAAAAACAGAGTACATATTGGAAATTTTGTAATTATCTAAACAATGATATCCAACTGACGATTAAATTCGAACTAGGGTTTTAACAAGATAGAAACTCTAGTAATAACAGAAGAAATGCTCGGGACATCTTAAATTTCAAATCTGGGAACAACTGGATAGCAAATAGTGGCCATATTACAGCTAGGTCATCTGAATTGTCAATTCCTGGAATTTTTGGGTGAGGATGTATCACACAACAAGTTTATGTTCTATTATTTGCAACACAGCACAACTCTACGCTGTTTGTAGCTTGTTGTAATTATTTTTTGACATACCTGTCAGATTTACCTCTCCTAGATTTGCCGGAATAATAATAATAATAATATTAATCACCTTTAGTGCTGGTGGGGTATGAGCTAGATTTCTAGCTTAATGCGTTTTCAGATAAAAGATTTTAGAATTAATAAGCCGGGTAACCTAGCTGGCCAAAGGACAGATCCACCATTTGCTATACAGGTACTTTTCTAAATTTGAAATTTAAGATGTTCCGACCACTTCTTCCTTTATGACAAATATTTTCTAGATAAATGTAGAATATCCAATGTCTACTGTTTTTTGTTTCTTGTATGATAATTATACTAACCTTGTTCAATAAATATTCGTTTATTTCGAAAACTTTGTTATGTAAAACTATAATATTTTTACATACTTATAAACAGAAGCAAATCCTCTATTTATAGCGCAATAAAAAAGTATCATGCTATTTAAGAAAAGAAAGTTGACTGCCTCCCCTAGCGGAATAACACAATATTGAAATTTCACGTTTACCATCTAGTTGTCTGACTTAGGTCATTAATTTTTTATTCAGGGTGGATATAATGAAAATACAAGCTTGGCCCTGTTTGAACAAACACACTGTATTTTGACTAATTTTCTGTATACAGGGTAGTCATTTTAAAACTTCCCACCTCGAATAACTCTTTAATTAGTACAATTATCAAAAATCGCTAAAACGCTAGGCTTTTGTTTTGGAGGGGGGCATTTAATAACCTACTCTAGTCGGGAAATTTTCACCCTCCCCCCAGCCACCCCTCGCTAAGATTTTAAATGGCACTACCCCATGCGTGATATATCATTTTAAAGGGTATAAGATTCTCAATCTTATACTTCAAAAAAAATTAAATCGGTCCAGCTGTGAATTAGAACCAGAAATGTGTTTAATTCAATCAATACGTTTCTGTCTATAGTTCACGAACGGCTGGACCGATTATAATTTTCTTTGATGTAAAAGATTGAAAGTTTTATACCCTTTAAAATAATATATCACACATGGGTAGTGCCGTTTAAAATTCTGGGGTGGGAGTGGTTGGGGGGAGGGTAAAAGTTTACCAGAATCTTAAATGGCATTACCCCATGTGCGGTATATTATTTTAAAAGGTATAAAATTTTCAATCTTTTACATCAAAAAAAATTAAAATCAGCCCAGCCGTTCGTGATCTAGAGACAGAAACGTATTGATTGAATTAAACACATTTTTGGTTCTAATTCGCGAACAGGTGGGCCGATTTTAATTTTCTGTAATGTAAAAGATTGAGAATTTCATACCCTTTAAAATGATATATCACACTCGGGGTAGTGCCATTTAAAATTTTGGGGAGAAGGGGTTGGTGGGGTGAAAGTTTCCCAACTGACTAGAGTAGGTTATTAAATGTCCCTCTTCAAAACAAAAACGACGCGTTTCAGCAATTTTTGATAATTTTACTAATTAAAGGGTTATTCAAGGTGGGAAGTTTTAAAATGATCACCCTGTATAAATCCGAGGTTCAGTTACCAGCATATAATGTTGCATATAGGTATATGTATAGTATTTATACCAAATGAAGCGAACACATTGGTGTTTGCTTTTTGAAGTAAAGGAGATCTTACTCTTGTATACGTTTTTCCTAGGAAGGAGGATCGCTATAAATTGTAGTACTAAGAGCTCATACATTAATTAACTTGATTCAAACCAACCTTAGATAATAATATCACCATTTTTGTAATTGTCAAATCGATTAGTTTATTACTTTATTCTTTCTTTTTATTGGTAGTTTTTTCTTTCAAATATTTCTAACTGATTCTATCAACTACGCAAACATGAGACTTACAAGTGTTTTTAAAATTTAGCTTTTACAGTTGGATGCTATTATAATAACGTAGATAGCTTATGAATTTATAGTTAATTGAAAACAAAACTAAATTTATGTCGACTAACAATACGTAAATTAATAATTTCAAAAAGTTACTTTACAATTACATTACAAACTGCAGTGTTGATGTCACGACTGAACGATTTCAAATTGTAGCAACTGGTGATAATCAGATACCTTTATGTTAATATTTTAATAGAAAAAATAGATAAACTAGATACTGTTTCCTTTTTGTATGTCATTTACAATACTATGTAGTGACAGTTTCAGAATAGCCTGGCAACTAATGTAAAAACAATGAGTTGCTATGGTGTTGTGAAACTGTCCCTATTTTAACTAATAATAATAATCGATAAGTGTTATTCTAGAATTATTAGTTACCAAGACACGTACTATTTATATTAAGAGCTACATTAAAATATAAAAAACCAGACTACAATTTTACATAAAACGCAATGTTTAAACAACCCAACAACCCACTTTATTTTAAAAGATTTATTGTTTTTGAAATCCTTTATTCTCATACGTTACGCAGCGGTGCGTAGAAAAGCTTCGACTTCTTTAAAAATCCATTTTAGGGAATATATTTCATTTAAAAGCTTTTTTAAAATCCACGTGTATGTGCGTTTTTTTCCATCTCCAAAACTTTATGTACGTTAAATGTCCTAACTAAAACGTATAAGAAGCATTGACTACTACTATTAACTTATTTGGGGCGTGTATTCCCACGAAGAAGTGGTTTGTTTACCTATGATAAATTAACATCAACATGCAATTTACTTAGGCGACTTGTGATATATAGAAGTTGAGGTGGAGAAGGTTTATATACCAATTTTACGTCTCATCAAATTAACTAACTATTACAGTGTTTTCACAAGCTCGCCTTGATTCGCGTAAATTATGTAATTTTCTCGGCCTACAAGTTTTTTCCTCCCTGTACGAAGTGTTGAAGTTACGTAATCCTAGTAAACACTTTTAAGATCCTGTGGACGTTTACATCATCTTAAGCTCGTACTACAAGGCACGCCCTTGCAAGGTCTTGATTAAAATTTAACTTGAAACGTAGAGCTTCTCGAAACAAGGCCTTAAGAGCTTGTTCCACTTACCTAATTCTGTTAATGTGCCGAATGTCTGCTAAAGTTATTTCCATTTTATTTAATTATTGAGGTCTGTGAGATGAGTTTCATAAAAAGGTGTCTAAGATAAAAAATGCGTAACTTTTGCATAAATTTGAATTCAGATGGCCGACAGGATAGAATGGATTTGGAGAATGGTAGATTTTTATGTCAATAACAAAGAGGTTTGCACACCGATAACCGGAAAATATCGATTCTGTATGCTAATCTCATGGTGATATTTCTTTTGTGGTCGACTACAAGCACGTATTTATGTCAAACACTGATTGTGCGTTTGTTAGATAATCTCGTGAAATGCAATATGGAGATCGAAAATATAATGCTAATTACATAATTTACGCATGAAATGAATTTTAATTTAAAAATTAAAGAGCCCGCTTTAAGGGTGTAATAGAGATTTTATCACAAAATTTGCTTTTTCTACCATAATAACGAGAATTTTAAATTTTTATTGAATCAAAAATAAGATATGTTCATTAGAAAAAAAGGCATAGCTAATAGAAGTTCTTACCTTAAAAGCTACTCGGAATTTGTGTGACATAATGTGGTAAAGCACAGGATTTATAGTTGTAGAAAGATAATAAAACACGCCACTGACGTATGTGAGAACGTTGAACGTTGTTACCATGTTTGAAGAATCTGGTTGAGCATATATCGCTAGAAGACGTTGAGCGTGGAATGGAGCCCAGCAGATAAAAAATGCAACAACAACAGCAACTGCAATGGAGATTAGATTGTTATTA
>VTPC01090653.1:22914-35410 GCA_011009095.1 Ignelater luminosus | reverse complement strand
AAAAAAACGAATCACTGTATGATGTGTTCAAGTAATAGACAAATCGGCGGCATGAAAGTAAGATTTTAAAAAATTAATATTATTTACACCTCAATCAAAAACTGGATTAATAATCTAGTGACTAAACACTTTCTACGGTCTTATCTCCTCTTTTGTATACAAAGGCTGTTGATATAATAATACAAGAATAAGACAGTATTACAGAAAACATAACTTTTATCGTAATAATATTTTTGGTTTCATGCGACGCAAGTTGCTTACTTTGAACATTACAAAAGCGTACGTGATAACAACGTCCACCGTTTAGTCTAAAAAATCACCAGCATACCGCACTTAACCAGCAACTCAATCTCTCCACCTTTGCAAAAGTGTTCCTTTCTACCCCTTTAATTAGAGAAAACTACAATAAACTTCAACTTTCGGCAGTAACAAACACATAAAACCGACAGATAAAAACTTAATAGATTTCTTTCAGATCTGGACTGCTATGTACATGAAAGCAACTAAAAAAAGCGTTCCTTTTCTCTTTTCTTTCTGTTCTTGAAACAATAATATTCATTATGGCGGTTATCGAAAAGGGCTATCAAACAATAAAGCATTAGTAATTCTCAGTCTACTTAAAAACGCTTCAACGACTTTATCTTTCAGAAGTATTTTATTTTACATCAATCTTAATCTTCTGCTCTATAAATTATTCAGGTACCCACATGGATGATAAAAGATAGCAACGGTGAGAAAAGAAAGCTTTAAACATAAAATAAATTGGTGACAGGAAAGTAGATAGGGAAAAGTTTTCGATAAAAATGATGAAATATTGACAAGCAAAAATTATTTTAACAGTTAAGAGAGCGTATAAATATAGAGAACAAGACGAAAGGATGTATGAAAATGAAAAAAAGAAAATTATCTTGTTAATTTTGCCTGGAAAGTGTTACTAATTTCAAATCAATTGAACTGTTGTAACCAATTTAATAAGATCGAGATTTGCACTGGGGGTAAATGTAAAGAAGGTGAATCTAAAATAATTTCAATATTTGAATAATGAGAATTTATTAACCCATTTGCTAAATTGCCGTGAGTAATAGTATAATTCTGAGTTACGCAGTCGGAATAATAATTATAACAAAAAATAAAGAAATATCGTATTTCATGTGATACTAAGCTTATAAGGTTTTTCTTATTTTTCATGTTTTATTTCTATTTGACAGAATTCTAACATGTTTTGGCATTTTTTATAACAACCTGAGGAAAGAATTTTATTATTACAGTGCGTTCAATCTGTGTTTTTCTTTCGACCAAATGTCTTTTCCAATTTTCCTAATTTTCTCAGTATTTCTAACTTTTTGCTTATTTATCGTCGACCTAGGACGAATCAGAGATATTTTTTTATTATTGTTTTATGTTCAGTGATAAACAGACTTTTCGAATCTTTTCGTGTCACAATGATGTAGATATTTTCAGGCTATTCTTAAAAGGATGATTTAACAAAATAGAAACTGGTTTTTTGATGTATTTTGTCTCTAAACGTAGTTATTACATATTTCTCCACATTACGTCGTCGACATTTTTATTTAATGTTATCCACTGTTCAATATAAATATTTCTATATTTCATAAATTAATAATTCTTGCACACAGAAGAATATAAATTCTAGTAAAAGAAGCTTTTCACATTCACACTCAGGGTTAATTGCAGAGGTTGTCAATACTGTGTGTACCAACCTGTCACAAATCACATTGTTAAGTTTAAATGTAAAGTAAACATTTTATCTGCACAGTTTTGTCTTAGGCAACAACTGGGTTTTACTACCCATTAATAAATGATTAGTGTATGTGTCAACAATCAAGGATTCTCAAAAGTTTTACATAACCAAACCTATATTTTAAGAAGGCTTCCCAACAATCTTAGATAATAAACCAAAATTCAAAACAGCAGAAAACGCAAGTAGGTACGCATTCTTTAAGACAACGTGTAAGTCAAGGTTGATCCCAACAAACCGTGCAGAGTTGCACCCACAATAGCTAGTACCTAAATGAAAAAGAAAAACAAGGATCTTAGAAATTTTAAAACACATTTTTTAGTAATCACAACAGAAGGCTAAAACATTGCATTAATAGTAATTCGAAATGCGGTAAAGAGTTTGTTGATTTTAAGTGGACTCCATCGACAATTTGATTTAATTCTTGCTATTGCAGTGGTAACAGTATTATCAGTCAAGGTTGAATCCATTTTACTGCACAAAGAAATTAATAAGTAGAAATTTATTTGTTGTGTGATCTATAGCATAAAATTATGATATTAATTACTAAAGTATACTTTCTTACGGTTTTCTAAAATCTTATTTTCAAGCCAGTTTTGGCGGCTAAGGTATCCTCAGTTGCGAAACGGCATAATGGTATAAGCATATGTCATGTTTTTGCGTAAAAGTAACGGAAGAGCTTAAGTTTATGTATATACCTATTCTCCTACTGTTTACAATGTAATATATACAAAGTGTTCATAAATGTTTTTGGGTCCAGTAGGCATTGAAATCATTCTTGCGGCTGTATTTGCCGCCTTTTGAAAAAACAGGATATGTATTAGAATGTTTGTCACGTTATACGCATTGTATCGTTGTTATGATGGTTGCCTAATCTTATGTTTTTGTAAAGAGAAACAATTAGAAAATAACTTTTAAGAATTTTTTTTATTTTATTTATTTATTTAAAAACAAATAAAGCTTAAATAAATAACAATAATAAATAAATAAAGTTAACGAAATTTCTAAATGCAGGACAATGACAAAGTTGTTGAAATAAATCAATAAGGCGGGACATCAAAACTAGAATCCGTAGCCAACTGGACTAAGAAACATTCAGGAACATAATGGTATTAGATGATATCAGCTGAATGCAATAGTCTGATCGTTATGATACCTATGAAGATATTTATGTACGTATGTACTTAATAATAAAGAGGAAATGAGTAAGATAGGATAGAGTTATTAAAAAAAGGGGCAGGAAGCTAGATGTGAGTCAACAAACTTTGGCAAGAAATTTAACAATTAGCAGAATTTCTGTGAAGAAGCTATAAAAGCAAGTGCATTTTATTCCAAAAAATTCATATGGCCCTGGATTTAAATGAAAATGGTTTCGAAAAACGGGTTCAGTTATATGCGTTTTCCAAACTCTGATTAAATTAAACGCAGAATTTGTACTGCAATAATGGGAAACTAAACAAATATAATAGCCATTTTGAAAATTTAGCTAAATTTCTCAAACGCTTAAGTAGTTAAGTCCGTGCGTTGTTACAAGTTATTAAACTTAGACTTAAAACCTAGACTTCAACGTATGTAAAATTAAGTAATTTATAAATTAATAATTATAAATGAATTATCAAAAATTATAATTGATCAATGGTCTTTGCAGTGAAACTGTAGGTGGAGTTGAGTAAAAACTTTTTAAGTGACTGTTGTTGCTCGACTATTTAATTTAATTTTGTTGATTAGCACCCACATTTATTAATCTTTCCATTATATATTTGATAGTTATTATTCTCTTCAAAAAAAAAATCTAATTTTAGGAACTCAACATGTTCAAACAACCAACTTAAGTGAAAAATTAACCTTTAAAAGGTATCATGTAGAAAGTAGGAATTAAATTTATTTGCTTGTTAATTATTACTTATTTTGTATTTGCATGTATTTTTTTTAATAAATTCTTTTCGTTTCAATAAATCGTTTATGACCAAATACAATAAAGGCATAAAATTGTTAAATTATTTTATGCTTATGGCGAGTAATGAAGATATAGCTAAAAAAGATTTAATTTGCCAAACATGTGATCCGAATAAAGCTTCCAATAACTCGTATGTAATCATTTAAGAAATAATCATTCCTCACGTTTATACGATGTTTATAGCTTTGTTTCTTTAAAGGATGGCTACTAGGACCTTGACGGCGGATTTCTAGTAAAGAGCGGTGGCTGATGGGGACAAAGTGCCGCTTTTGATGAATTATTTTTTCTAATATAAAACTAAACGTTTTATGACTTTTGACGATCGAGTATGTATACTATTTAAATATGCATAACTACACAGAAAGTTTTATTGATAAATATTATTTAGTTTTAAATTTAAACAAGTTTGAACTTCAAATATTATTTATATGGTAGGGTATTAGTGCTTTTACCCTATCTTTTTGTAGTCAACTTAAAAAACTCTTTTAGAATTTTAAAGTACCAGTAGTGATTTTAAAGAAATTGTAATTACAACCATCAGTCGGAGTATAACGATAACATCCAGTGAAAAGCAAAAATAATGATAACATAAATTTAAGTTTTAAGCTGCTTCTGTACATTCTGTTTTGAATACGATACACTACATTAAAAACGCATATTTTACGAAGAAACAGTCTAAAACGATTAAATTGTTGAAAACATCATCAATAAAATAACCAAATTGTTTTTAAACAGAAAAAAATTTTTGAAAAACATCACAACCCTATACTAGCCCAATAACGAGTTACTGACTTTAGTCAAGATATTCAAATGCGTATGTTGCAGGCGTTACGGAACAACAGTACTATGTGGAAAGCTGTTTATTTTCAACATTATCGAAACGTTATCAAAATTAGTTTACGGGAATGTACAAAATTTGTTTATTACTTTAATTAATTCTGCTTCTCTTTGGTAATAACCAACACTAAATGAAATGTTATAAAACCTAGCCGTTATCGGTTCGAGCGTATTCAGACCCTAGAGTGTATAGACTACAAAATTGGTTCAATTAGTAGTCGCATAAAGTGAAAAGTTTTAAACAGTTAATAATCATTGTCTTTTAAACTCGAACAAACTATCAAATCAGGGCACAAATGCCTTGGTGTTGCACCATTTTAAACTAAAAAAGTCAGAGAATACAAATGAAAGTTATACATTTATGCCGCATTCTGTTCAATAATATTACCAATGTACCATTAGTGATAAAGTGTTGCAACCTTGTTTTTTTGCAAACAAAGAATACCTTATTATGGAAGTTTCATAGCACTTCTATCAGTTCTTACGCTCCTCATAGTTATATAAAAGTTACCGCCATTAACGAATTATATAGGTGTTACATCCAATAACTTTATAAAAACTGGAAGCTACTATATTTAGAAAGTTGTAACCACAATCTTTATAAAACCAGTTTATATAAATTCCGGTAACGAAAGCTACAATATATAAGCCAGTCAAAAAAAAATTATGTAATTACCAAATAAAATTTAAACTTGTGGTAACCTTACAAAATACTAGTAAAAGCTAGTAACTAGTTAGTAATCATATAAACCTCCTGTATAAACTGATAACCATTGTAAAATGCATGAAAAAAAACACTTGCGCTTTAGGTTACAAACGTTTTTCATTGGGTTTCTTGTTTAGTCTACAGTTATTTTTATTTCAGTTGTTCGTTTATTGAAAATTATACACCTACCGTTAACCAGCAATTTGTTTTTAATGCTTAACGCTACGAGGGCGGTTCAGTAAGTACCCGTGTTAGAAATGAAGACACAATTTTTTTCAAAAATTTTTTTTTTATTCTTTAACATAGTCTCCTTTTAGAAATATACACTTCTCCCAATGTTCCTGCCATTTTTTTAACCCCTCCAAAAAATAGGATTTGTCGAACTCTCCAAAATACGCCTCTATCTCGGCGATGACTTCCTCGTTTGAACTAAATTTTTTTCCCGCGAGCCATTTCTTCATGTTAGGAAACAAGAAAAAGTCGCAGGGAGCCAGATCGGGTGAATACGGGGGGTGCGGCAGCAATTCATAACGCAATTCATGCAGTTTGGCGGCGACAACTCCGGATGAATGTGCTGGTGCGTTATCGTGGTGAAACGGCACCTTCTTTTTCGCCAAATGCGGCCGTGTCTCCTTCAATTTTTTGTCGAAGCTGTCTAATAACTCACTGACAATTTTTTCATCGCCAACTTATCATGACAAATATTAATTGCCGTTCCGGTCGACACACCTACGGCCTCTGCTACTTCACGCACTTTCGTTCGTCGATCAGCGAGAATCATGTCGTGGACTTTTTGAATGATTTCCTCGGTAACCACGTCTGCCGGGCGTTCTGGTCGCTCCTCATCAAAAACGGATGTTCGCCCACTTTAAATTCGTTGAACCAATATCTAACTGTGGTCATAGATGGCGAAGTGTCCCCATAAACAGCATCCAACTTTGCTTTTATCTCCTCGCATTTTTTCCCATCCAAAAACAGAAAGCGAATTACCGAACGATACTGCTCTTTTTCCATCTTAGCTAAAATCACGAAACACGTATTATTCAAATGGCTGTCAAATCCAAACTAACCTATCAATCAGTCTGCAATTTGTTATACCGTCGTTTGATAGATGGCAGCACACTATGATAACACCAACTTCCCTCAGGAACGCCTTCTGTCGTCAAACACGGGTACTTACTGAACCGCCCTCGTATGTTCGCGGCCGTTGTGATTGAAAGATGATATTAGCAATTTGCTTAGGTTATCAGTGTACGTTGCAACGATTGCTATAATTAGTCGTTTTATTTTTTCTTCGTGGTTACTTTAAAGTTTACATCTATTATAACAACAGAAATTTATTTTAGAACACAATTACATTTATAAATAACTTTATTCTTTTAACTTTTGACAAATCTGATCGACTATTTATAAGAAATTTGTAATTGATTTGTATTTGTTTTTGTAAATAAAAAATAACAATATTTTTAGAGAAAGATTTGTGTTTTAAAAGAAAACGAAGTTTTAGTAGACTAGTGAGTTCTTAAAAAATACAGAATACGTAATTGAGAAGTTTAATGAAAAAAAGAACGAAATACTCAATTTGCTTTTTTCCATCAAATGGATATTTGGAATCAACACACACTTCTTTCTCTACATACATCCACATTTTATCAAGTATTTTCAATTTTCTTTGTGGTTACAAGCATTTATTTCATTTTCAACAAAGAACAAAATTTTTAGGTGTAGTTTCCATTAAATATTGTTATGTTTCAATGACAATAATTACTAACGCACTGTTTCTGATTTGAACGAAACCAATATAAAGGCGTTATTCTACAGCAAAGATAAGAAGAAGACCTGGACAAGACATACCTACCTAAAGTTTTTCTAAAGAAGATGATATTTTATAGTAAGTCCCTAATACTTAGTTTGTGCCGTAGTAACAAAAGTTATAAACTTATGAAGGTCTTTGTTTGCACTTAGTTTGCTGAAACTGATTTTGTTTCAAGGGTGGGTTTAAGGACAAAGTAGCCGCTTTGATTTCCAGGACACTTCTGGAGCATATTTTATTTGGGATTTTTTCTCTCTTCTGCCGTAGAATAACACCTTTATGTTTGTTTCACGCTATTCAAAAATACCCTCCATATATCAAATAAATGTGTTTCTTTATTATATCAGTATTGTCAATCAGATTTGTGTTCTAGAATATTTTTAAACTAAAACAACTAAAATTAGTGCTGACAACCAGTTTCTTCATTTTAAATAATTCTTTTTTAATTGACAGTACACTAAAAGTTTCAGTTTGATTTCCTCAAAACTAAAGTTTTGTAACTCCGCCCTTTGTCCATCAAAATCCTCAATTGCACTAAACCCCTTTGGCTTCTTCTTACTCTAACTTCACACCAGTCATGGGTGTTCGGGCCCAAAGTTGCTGAGCGAGAGGCAGAAAAAGTACCACTTTGCACCTCCCTTCCGGTGCCCGTGGTTGCAAACCAAGAAATAATACTAAAACTGAACCTCTAACACAATTGCAGTACTTATAAAAAACTTATCTTCTGCATTTATCATGTGGCTTGGTGTAGTTTCAGGTACATGTTTCAAATTTGTGTACTTACAATTACAATCGCTTGTATTACCGTCTTTCATGACCGGTTGCACCAACCAACAAACTTAGTTTGGAACCGAGATTGAATAATTTTGTTGTTGAAATTTGTATAAAGTAACGAAGTTCCATCAATTGGTAGGATTACCGAAGGTTGGTGCAACCGGCCGTCAAACAGCAGTTTAAGAAACCGTTTATGACTGATAAAATATATTTTCAGTACAAAAGCTAATGATGTTGACATCTGAAACGTGGGGATCATTAAACTGTTCTTCAGCATTGTAACAGGCAGCGTATGAACTCTAGCTTAATTATATGTCTGGATTTGAAGTAATATGTTTTCATTGTAAGTCTACTGGTTACAGCAAAAAATTCTTTACTTTCCAGAAATTTTCAAATGGTTGGTGTACAATTGTTCATCGGGAAATGTGACAACACGTGACGTTGGACGTAACGTTATTTCTCTACGTCAATTTTTGTTGAATTGAAGGTTTTATTTAATTAATATAAGAAAAATTAAAAATTCTTAGACTAACACGAAAATCGCAAAAGAAATCATTTTTACTACGTTACAAGATTAGCGTAATTTACTTCCAAAATGTTCAAAAAAACGTTACGTCCAGCATCACTTGTTTCTGTACTGACGTAAAAGGATTTCTCGAAAATCTAATGAAAAGAATAAGATTTAAGTGCAGCTGTTTCTGCTGTCAACGGTACGTAGCAGCACAGTATAAAAACCTTAGCATTCGTCAGTAGATTTAGGATAGTTACGAACTAGAAAACTTTAAAATATGCATACAATATGCACTAAAAGTGTCCTAAGTATGCATTACAATATGCACTTTTATTTTATTTTAAATGAAATATAAAAATATAACGCTGACTATATTATACCCAATTAAGAATAAAGAAAATTTATTTTAAAACAATCATAAGTTAAACTAGAATTACATTAAGTAAATCTAAACAACTAGTCCTAATAGTAAAACATAGAACATAGTATAAATCAAGATTATTGCATTTAAGTATCATATGATGTGACAAAAATAAATTAAACTGGAATCTTTAGGATTTGACTAGTTAGTAGTTTCTGTGATAGGGTAGGTTTTATTTGAACCCTTAGATCTTCTCTCGCGTATCTATACATGTTTGTTGCCTGTTAACTTTCTTTTCTAAAACTAAATAAATTAATAAATTAAAATGTCTGGCACCAATCACCCAACATCTGCTTTGTAGTATCTGGTTTGACAATAATCAAATATGCATTGGAATCATTTTATCGAAAAACGAGTAATGCCTTGTGAAAATCATCACAATGCCTATCAGATTCTTCTGAAACTAGACATTTTAATTTGGCGACCTTTTAGTTTTAGAAAAGCAAAAAATAAGACGCAGCGACATGCACAGATGCAGTATTTACACTTTAAAATAATTAGGGGAGCAAATAATTGGATTTTAAAAATTCACTATTGAAATCTGTGTTAGATAGATTTCGATTTAAATGCAGATCGCTAACAGCAATTAGTTTCTGCTGTCATTAAGATATATTTAAAATTAAACAGCATTAATTGGATTGTTATTTACCTTGCAGTGAGTACTTATGCAGAAATTAACAGCTACTTGATTTTATTAACAATTATAAAACGAACCCAATGAGTTATACTGAAATATAAAAAATTTCTCCTGATATATTTTTTTCTCACAAATACCTCGCATTTGTTAAAACAAGCGCTTAATGTTATTCCTTCGGAAATATGCAATCCAAAATTTCAGGCTTATTTTCAATCCACACCTACGTTCTATCTTTCTACCAGTTCAGCTGAATAAAAACACCTGCTTTGAAATTCTAATAAAAAGAATTTTAAATGGAATTATAGTCGAAAGAGTGGAAAACCATTATACAGCTGAACATCATCGCAATAAATTACGTTCGTTCTTTTTTTTATTTTTTAATGTCTAATTCAATAAAGGGCAGAATATTATTAATTAAAATTTAAATGCTTTAACATTAATAATAATTTATAGTGTCTCTCGATTTGATTAATTCTCCCAAAAATGGTAGAAATCATAAATTTGAAGTCAGCGGAATATCCTTATATATAAATCTGTACTTTTTAATTGCAAAATCGATATAGTAATTAATGAAATTAAATGGCTTCTTTGTTTGAAGCGTATTAGTGACAAAAAAGTTTAAATAGATAGGGGCAAAAACTTTCGTTTTAAGTTTCGAAAATTTGTTTTCGTCGCTGTTTTATGGTTATTAAAAAAGTAAATTTAATGCCTATTTGAATTCGATTTAAAAGATTTTCTATAAATTTTACAGAATAATCTTTTTCCGTATGTAAAAAATCTCATTTCCCTAGAGCCGAAAAGGAAAATATTGTTTTGTTTTATAGCTAAATTACGTTTTTAAAATTTAAAGAGATTTATCTGTAAAATAAACAAACGGTTTTACTAAAAAGAAATAAATTACTATATTAAATAGAAAATCTAACAGACGCAATTTACAAACTTTTTTAGGAATGCGATTTTGGTTTGCATACCCTAGAGACCGCAAACAACTCTCTAATAAAATATTTATGTTTCAGTGACTCAGAATCACAGAAAACTTTTTTCTAAAAGAGATAAACAGGCATAACGTGAAATCTGTTCAGTTGAATTACGCCCACGTTAAATAAATAAAGGAAGGTCGCATTCAAACGTACAAATAATTGAAGGATTTTGTAGCTCTTTTAGGAGATTTATGTATAATTTGATTTCCTTGAAACAAATGCTTAATGATAGAATATTGTCATACAATAACAGATTTACGAAAACTACTATACGGTGTTATCTTAAACACAAGCAATAGTGAAGTGTATGGTACCATACGAGGCTTGCTGGAAAAATTTCTGCAAATGGTTAAGAAAAACACAGATACAATTTATTAAATCCCTTTATTTTTCAAAATATTCGCTCTTAGCATCAATACACTTTTGCATACGCTCAAACCAATTTTCGCATGCCGATCTCGTTCAATCATTTCACACACAGCATCAGCGTTAGTGGTAACAACAGACGTGGATGGACGACCTTCACGAAATCCATCCCTGAGAAAAGAACTCAACAAACCAATTATAAACAGTTCTATTCGATGGAGCATCCTCACCAAAAGTCCCATTAAGCCGTTCGATGCATTGTTTGGGTGTTAAGTTGCTTCAAAAATCGTAAAAAATCATTGCTCGAAAATTTTCAGGCGAAAGTCACATTTTTTCATAAAATTACTTTTTTCAAAGCGCTATGTAAACAGAACTGGTTAGTTTGGGTACGAACTGTCAATTAAATTATAGGTTAGAAGCGAAAAATTCTTCGAATCGAACAATGTCACAACGCTGACAACACCGGAAGTATCCTATTGCAGAAATTCTTCCAGTAAGGCTCGTACTTTAGTACATAATTTTGGTTAATTTTTCATGACCATCCTAAACTTCTGTTGTTCACTTTTATGATTTGAAATTTGAATACTATGCTAAAAAATTCCTTCGTATTCAATACTTGAGTGTATAGAAGAAGTAATGTTTGAAAACGGTCTTCAACTTCTGGCTTCAACTCAGGAGAGTAGTAGTAGAAAGTGGTACTCATAAAAAAGGTAATGTACTAATTAGTTCATGTAAAAATTTTGGGAGATTATTTTAAAGATTGCATTAGGTTAAACAAAACTTTTGGAGCGCCTACTACTGACATAATCGTTGAAAGGAGCTATAGGTCTAAAATCGTCGTCGCTTGAGCAACCATTAATCGAAAGAGAAAGCCTTACAAGGACATCTCACCAGATACACACAAGAAAGAAACTTATCTATCTAGAATTGAAATTAATAAATCAGTTTCGGGCAAAAACATATGACGTTCTAGAGAAAATAAACTCTCCCATCCGAGAAATATTAATTCAAATGAGGTTAATCTAAACTTTAACTCAACATCATATGATACAGCTTGTCTTTCTTTTCTAATATGTACTTGTTATGCCGACCAGATATATGTAAAAGTAACAATAAAAATAACAAAAGAACTCCATGCTTCTTTTAACCGTTGAGCATGGCGACAAAAATTAAAATGGCAGGGTCTTTGGTTTTGACTGACTTTGCGATTGCCAAATGTTACCTAATCAAATGTAGTTGTGTAAGAGAATAACTAAATTAGGTGTGTTATCAGAAAATGGCCAGTATAGTTCAATTTTTGAATTTAGACCAGTTTAGGATTAAGTACTATGGTGTACAGTTCTAGTTAAGAAATGACCGTTGCACATACGAGTATTTACATGCAAAAGTTGGCCAAAAGGTCAAATTGTAAAATTTATTGTTGCTGCAAAAAAAATACCTCATATAACTCTTAAGGTGTTAAGGAACATTTTCACTAAAAAAACCTCCTCCTTATAGCACTTGCGGTGCCCGTCAAATAAGCCCAAAGTCGGCGGTTTATTTAGTTGCAACGAAACACTTGAGTTTATGTGTCGCAATACTTATATTTTGAAATTAGTATTTTCTTTTTATGCGTAACATTATAAATTTGTGTATTACGGAGGATTCTGATACAGGTAACACATGGGCTGAAAAGTCCCAGGCCTAACAAAGAAAACACGGTTTTTTTTGTTCAAAATTAGCTTTATTCATCAAC
>VTPC01090653.1:0-17658 GCA_011009095.1 Ignelater luminosus | reverse complement strand
AACTGTTGTACCGTACAGACATGGGATTTTGGTCGTTGGTGGTGAAAGATTAAAATGTTTTCAATGATGCAGGTACCGGCGTTCTTTCGTTTCTTTTTGACATCTTCTGGGCCTCCGGGCCTCATGACTGTAGAGACATTTGATCGTTGGTGGTGAAGAATTAAAAACTCTTCAATGTTTCAGGTACAGGCGATGGTTTTTCGTTTCTTCCTAACATCTTTTGAGTATCAGAGCTTGATGACCATACAGGAATGGATCTTTGGTAGTTGGTGGTGGAAAATTAAAAACTGTTTAATGCTGTACTCTTTGAGATGCAGTGATTACATCACGGTATTCTACCTCTACTCTACCGTTTACCACGGTTTATTACTTATTAAATGAAAGTATGCAGGCAGAATACGTAATTCACACGTAAAGTGCCTTTTCTTCGCTCGTAGCCTGCTCACTGCCTACTGCTCTAGAAAAAAGGTATTTTGCATAGTTATTCGTATTTATTACGTAAATAACTACTATTCAACCTGAAAATGCAACTTTTGCTTTCTTTTTGTTTTGCAGTTTATGCTTGTTGCAAATAATTTATTATAATGTTTTATTGTCATGTGATTTCGAACTTTAGATCAATAAAAGATTGTTAAAAAGTTGCAGAATTGTAAGTTACGAACCATACCGAACAAATACTGTCAGAATCAATTGATTTTAATACAGTTTTACAACAGGTTTAAAAAGAAAATACAAAGTTGAAAAGGACTTGGCCAGATATTGCCTTGACACAAATTATTTAAAAAAATAAAGATTCTATACTTTATTACGATAACCTTTCCGATTTTATTTATCTTTATAGGATTTTCCAAGTGACAGAAAAATATCTTGGAGGAAATCTGTTTTCGCAAGATTTTAGCAATTAACAACTTTAATGAAATTAAGGCTAAAACAACATATTTAGATAACAAATTTAATCTTCATAGAACAACAGCAACAAAGAGTCATTCATGTCGTAGGTTGTAGAGTCTACAATGTAGACTAAAGTCGTTGATAGTTTGGATTATGCGTGCAGACGTAAGCCTAATAAGCTCCAGTGTTTTCAAAAAGTATCGAAATAGAACGGCTATGATAATAAATTGTGTCAAATTATTTATCAAAAGGCTATCAAACCTGGAAGCTTCTCCAAAGACATAGTTAAATTATAACCATCATAACCATACAGTTATATAATGAAATTCATCAACATTTTATTTTAATTACTATTTAAGCATTGTAGGTTAGTTGTAGATTCTTGTAGTCTATAAAATGAAAATTACATATCACTGATGAAGTAAAAGACGTACAATGAATAAAAAACTTAGTGAATAAAATTATAAATGGTTAAGTAGCATCTCTATTTCAATCAAAAGTCAATTTTCATAAATGATACTAAACCTGCGAAGTGCACATAAAACAAGTGAAATTTCTAGAAAAGAATTTTGAATAAGATTAAAAATTAATTACTGATCTTCATTTATGTTTTAGATAAAAATAGCAATACAGTTACTGTACTGTTGTAAGGTGCTTACTGATTCCACCATATACTGATTTTGATAAACTGGAGTTATTGCAAATTTGTTGTATGGGCCAATACGGTTTAATTAAGATCGTGGGGTAATTTCCATCCTTTTGAAAAAAATCTATGAACAAAGACGAATCCTGATTTGCCTTTCCTAAACTTTCTAAATAATGCTAAGGACAGAAACAAACAGGAGTAGGTCTTAAATTAGATTACCAATGGTGGTTCATTATCAGGCTTCACTTTTCCATTAATCTTCTTGGGGAAGTCATGGAGCAACAGCTTAATACATAAATTAAGTAGATGAGACCCTGAGGTTGGCTTATTTTTGCAATCTCTTGATAATCTATTTTGCAAAATATAAAATTTAAGGATGCACTGCAAATATAAACTGACATACACCACATTAAGAACTAAGATTATTGATTATTTTTAACACCAAACATCCATACGAGTACAAGAACGCTCTGGACGTGCAGTTTTGAAACAGGTTTTGCTTTAAACGATTTGACTCCTGAACAGTATTTTATGTAAAATACCACATGGTTCTCGGGCAAAACTGTTTAAACCAAGATCGATACTAACGAATAATTTTCTAGTCAATTTGAAGACTGAATGGACGATATGCGTCTGCAAACCAATGACATCATCAAAAATGAACTTATTATACAACATGGAAGTTGACAAAGCTTTTAATTTATATTTCTATCTTCCTTCTACTCCTATGGGTTTTTATTTTCTCTAAACTCATTATTTGTATATTAAACACCCACGTATATTTTGTTAGATACTTGGAAACTCCGGTGTTCATGAAAACTTTGAAAAGTACATTACCTAAGAAACATATTAACCTAAATATACTCATTTATTTTTCAATTACGTAACCTGACCCGGAGGCGATTATGTTCCGGGAATCTAGAACATTTATACATGACATAGTTTCACATCTAGAAGGAATTTAGTTTAGGAAGATCTCATAACATAATAGCCACCCACCAATTACAGGTAAGTAGTCTGAGACCCTTGTATTCAAATGAGCGCTACGAAAACTGGATGTCTTTAACATATTTATAGGAGGTAATATAAGCTTTCCAGCGAAAACAGTAATTACGATAACTATTTGCATTAATCTCGTTCCCATTACGTTCATCAGGGATATCCATGGAACGTAATTTGCAATAAAAACCATTTAGTTTTTTTAACCCGCTTCTGATAACCTCAATATAACGTTATAAAGGTCAAGCAGTCACGTTTCGTAATAATGTTGGACTTGAGTTTCAAAGCATTTTTCCGGATATCTTGCTTTACGAGAATTTTTATGGAAAATGTACACCCGCCTATACGTTTTTTCCTTCATTTAACTTGGAAAGTTCAGACATATTTTAGCTTGATAATTAATTATTAAAAGTATCACGGAATTCGCATCTGGTCAGCCTACCTACCTCACATATTTTATCATTTTGCAGTATCTCAAGAATTCTGCAACACTGATGAAAACCGAAAGAGTTGATATTAAATATAAACAGACTATTCCTGAATATTTACTGAAAGAGTTAAGTGGAACGAGTGATGGCTTGCCATTTTAAATTGTTTACTATTGGGTTAATAAAACTTTGTTTGCATGCCTATAAATAAGCAAACAGTATCTTAAATCTTATTAAATATTTAAGGGTTAATTAGAAAATTTTCTCCGACAATCATGAATAAGCAATGGAATCTAAATATATATAGGTTACTTAACCCCCCTAATTTGTTTGCTCTTTAAAATTTCGACAACGCCTACGCTATTTACAGAAAACTAATTAGATTTGCCCAACTTTTCTAAGTAAATATTTCCTTTGACATAAAAGTTGGTTTTTATAATCCACAAAGGAAACAGCTAAAGGCAAAATATAATAAACAAGTGCATGGAAATAGTAAGTTGAAATTTTGTAGGCATAGAACAGTTTTACAGGCAATAATTAGTATTATAACCTAATTATGGGCATCTAGTACCTTCTTGTTCGATTACTGTATTAGATATTTTGACAAAATGTAAACAGAATTTATATTCGCTATTCATATAATATCAGTACTTACTTTGTTGCGAAGAAACAACCCGAAAGATATTTTTCTTTTAGATAGCAAAACAAATAAAACTTTCGAGATCGAACATAGAGAGAAAATATTTAAGCTTGACAATATAAGAAAAGGTTGCTTTTTTGTGTGTAATGTGGTATTTAAGCGGAACATCGTCGAAACAATGTCAAGTTGTTTACAGGTTTCAACTTCACTCCTTGTTATATAAGATGATGATATTAGATTAACGTGCCGTATCTTTAGTGCGATTAACAGTATGGGGAAGTGGGAAGATATCATTTATCAAACTCGAATCACGATCGACAATGGAAAATTTTATATAATTCCGGTACCAAAAACGAACAATTAAACATGAAAACGTTAAATTTTTTTAAGTTGATTTCTTATTAACTAAGATTGATTGATAGAAAAAAGTGTTTTCCTGAAACATGTATTTAGGGAGTTTTCATGCTTAAGTAGCGTAAGAGGACGGTAATTCTTAGTTTTGTTCAGATTATTACAACTTTTTCGTAAGACATGTACTGGTTGACTTTAGCATTTCTTCTGTAGATATATTAGGTTTGGGATAAAATTCTTCTTAGTACAGAAAATTGTGAATTTAGTATACAACAAGATCTTGCTTATTAATAATTTGTGAACCATCATTCTGTTGTCATTCCACTGCAACTTTTAGGCAATCATTTAAACCTCTTACCCTTATCAAATAATTGTAAAAAGCCTGGTTGGAGTTG
Source organism: Ignelater luminosus (assembly GCA_011009095.1). Classification (NCBI taxonomy): domain Eukaryota; kingdom Metazoa; phylum Arthropoda; class Insecta; order Coleoptera; family Elateridae; genus Ignelater; species Ignelater luminosus. Next base: position 13,308 of record VTPC01090653.1, on the reverse strand, counting down.
GTAAATGATTAATGGTTTTTAGACCAATAAAAGTGACGGTGAAAGCGGTGCAGAAAAGGTATTGTTTGTGAATCTTTTCTTTTCATCGTGGGAAAAAGAGACAAAAACGGAAAATTCCAGATCTTTGGCTTTTTGGATTTTAGTGGTGCTGTGACTGCAAAAATGTGTTGGTGCTAGAGACTTTGGAGAAATTGTTTGGGCTTGGACGTTTTGCTAAAGAAATGAATGGGTAATTAGGTATGCTAGTAATATTTTCTGTGTTCTGGAAATAGAAAATCTTCTGTTTCGTGACCAAACGAGTACGCCAAACCTGCCACTGTCTTTTTCAATGACTTTTTACACGTAACGGGTTTGTTGAAATCTGAGCCTCTTATGCCGGTGCTTATAGTTACCACTTGCGTGCGTCCATGTTCGATTCTCTCAAACACGTCTTTGTTTAATACTAATACTCAGCTCACAAGGTGCTGTTTCTTTACCTGTCTGAGTCTGAGCACACGTCAAGTAAATGTATTGTATTTTTGAGTTAAATCTCAACCATAGAATATTAGAGCTAAACCCAAAAACTAGGGTTCTGAAGTCGCTGTTGAATAGAGGAAAATAAGGGTGCAAATCGTAACAGAATTATTTTATCGTGACTAGCTTTGATTGGAGATGGTAGGTCTATCAGTATCCCAGGAATAGTTGTTTAAAGATATCAAGATTCAAGCCTAGTTTTTTTCTAAACGGCGCCGACCCATTGAAAAACAGCTACATATTAATCTTCCACTAACATTTTAAAACAATTGATGTCTACAAGAATACAACTTTCTACATTAAAAGATTAGTTTGAACAGCTTCTCCCTAGAATCATTCTTCACACCTGTGAAGTATTGGTTTTGGTATTAATCTTGATGGTTAATTATCGAGCTACGATTTCACAAAAATGTAACCCAACTGTCTGGAGATGATAAGTCTTCTAGGCTTTATATACTGTAATGTAACGGCTGCACATTTAAAATTTAAATAAGCAGAAATATAATTACCAGGGATGGAATTAGTCGTTAAGACTGCATAAGATAAAACTGATTTTTGTCAACTACATTGATAACGACCACATAGCTTTTACAATGTGATCGCGTATTTTCAATACGAATGGTGCTTAAAGTACTGCCAGATTACAATGCATTCTAAAGGTCTTAATTTTCATGTGTCTGTAATAAGAATCAATAATTGAAGTTACAAAAACAATTGGGATTGCCTTATAAACGGTGAAGAGCTTGGAAATATTCTCAGTAAGCATTGACGCTTAGACTGGTTGCTTATAGCAGATTCGATCGATAACGTTCCTCTTATAGTCTTAATGATTTTTGTAATAAACATTTTGTTGTCTTAGTGTAAGCCAAACTTAGTATTTTGCATAAAGTAGCTAAGCTTCCCGAAATTAGTTTATTTCTAGAAGATCGGTATTTCGTCCATATATCGACTTTATCAAGATCTAAACTAATCTGAAGAAAAAGATTTTAATTACTTGATGATTTTAACGATGGCCGTTGTGAATTTACAGAAAAATTTTCTTGCAATTGCTAATTTATTATGCCTTTATAAAAATAATTTAAAGCTATGGTGAAATTTAAACTCAAGTTTCTTTTCTCATTGCAACATTAATTTTGGTTTACAGTATAAGGGGAAAAATGCTTACTATCAAAACAAACCAGAAACCAAAACTTATACCTAATGGTTTTTGATTTATTTGTGTTGTCGAATTAAGAACGACATTAACTAGTCAGAGGTAGTAGAATTTAATGTCTCAATAACTTAAAATTCTCCAATCAAATTTCTAGATTTTTAAGTTAACATCCCATTAGACAATAACGACTTTCAAAACGCTTTATGCAACCGGAGGTAATTTACATAGAATAGAATGGAACGATACAGAGAAGTTTTTTTCTGATTTCCAAATAAACAAAATCAATAGCACAAGTCCATTGGTTTTTTTTCTAACAAGAAATCCAGCATTTGTAACATATCTATGCTAGGGGCTCTCCTATATATATATAAGTACTGACTGAGGTGGAGGTGAAAGAAATGAACATCTTAAGTGCATGGGAAAGAATTCGCGGTAATAATCTAATGGCAAACCACAATGAAACTAAACAACAACAAACTATAACCAAACATAAAACTTTAACATAGACATCGAAAAGATGTAAATAACGAAAACTGTGTTTTATTGTATTTTGTATATTGGAACTAATTAAAGTAGACATATAATATCATGTTGTTTGTGTCAAGTTTTTGATGTTTTTGTACTTTAATTTTTAATACACGTTTTTCATTAGAAAAGTGCCTACTTAATTATTAATCGCTCTTTCTCAAGCCAAGGGTTTAGCTTCAAACCTTCACTTCATCGTTAAATCTGAATACCATATTTTCAGGAACGCCTTTAGAATCTGTTAGTAGTATATGATCCAATAAAGGTTCTGCCTGCCCTTACTTTTAAGTCATGTAGACCACAATATTTTTTGCATTTTTAAGACTGCCTTACAAGAAAAAAAAGCATTTTACGAAGATCTTTCAAGATGCTACAAAATTGATTCGTATTCATAGCTTTAGTTTTTTTCACACCTGCTATGATTACCATAATTGTGTAAGCGGTATGCATAATTTTACCAATTTGGTAATTGTTCGATATAGTTACCCCTAGGAAAACGCCGTTTTGAGAGCAAGTTTTTGGTATCATCAGGTAGAAAATTACTCACAGAACACAATCAGGTGGCCGGAGATAAATCAGCTCCTGCTGACACTACCAACCCCCTACTGCAACATGACCCGTGTATAAAACCTATGTCACAGTCAGTTTGATAAAACTTGACTATCGGTCTGAAACAATGACGTCATACCTTTAGTTTGGTCAAATTTTTTAAATTTTAGAGGCGTTTCTAAATCCATCAGTCAGTTTGATGCGATGGCTTACGCGATTGGCTAAATTTGAAAATAGTAAAGCAGGCGCGAAGTCAAGAAGGTTATAGCGGGTTATTCGTGCTTGTTTTGCTTTTCGTATGCTAATCCTAATGTTGAAACAGCTACTACCGCTTTTTTTTGTTCATCTTTACAAAATAATACCAACTCATCTGGTGTTTGATACACAAATATTAAAATCAATTATTATATTATTAAAAAGTAATAACTAATTATTATTTTAATAATTATTTATAGCAGTAGTGAATAAGAAATAAGAAAACAAAATGTAAAACAAATAATAAATTAATTTAATATTCTAACTTCACAAAATTTAAAAAACACGCAGTATTTTTGTAAATACCAACGCAAATACGGCTACCTAACCTCACAGTTTGACCAAACTATTTTATTTATAGTGTGACCACCCAGTTTGATACAAACTTGAGTTTGTCAGTTTTGACGTCATCATTCTAGACTGATAAACAAGTTTGATCAAATTATTTGATAATGTGACCAGGGCTTAAGAATTCCACTCCAAAGTTGCGGGGTGGCCGAAGCGAGGGAGTGGTTAGGTTAAAAGCAATTAAACATTCATTCATTGTTTATTGAATACCACCTCGATCTTGCGGAGGGGCGAAGCGAGGGAGTGGTTAGGTTAGAAGCAGTTAAACATTCATTTTTTAAGAATTTCACCCCAATCTTGTGGGAGTCGAATTGAATGAATGAATTCATTCATGTTTGGTCGGCGTCAATGTCCTCCAGGTGATTTAGGGAAATTGGGTTGTGGTACTGTCGGTTGGTACACTGTCAGGGAGTAGCCGCGATATTGTGGTATCATGGCAGCGGTGTGCTTGTGAAGTGTCAAATTAGTAGATTTTCAAAATTTTTTTAAGTGTTTGGCTTCGGAGAGGCCTTCCGCGGGTGTCTTTTGATTTTCTGAATGGATATACATGCATTGGTAAGGTTGAATGTTTACTGCAGAAGTTAAAACCTAGGGGTAGCCATATCGGACTGTTACCAATAATTTTCTTTACTTGAGCACATCTTGAGTTGCTAAATTAATCTGCCCCATAAAGCAGTGGTTTAAGTCATTCTGATTATTCTGATCACTAAACTTCATGACCTTACCTCCTTACACCACTTACTCTCGTTTTATCGAACTGTAATGTGGTGCAGAATCTAAGGTCTTTTCTAGCCCCAGAGATAGAGGAGTATAGCGAACAACAGAATGGTTCGACAGGACAACTGCGGAGATAGCCATTTGTACATATGTGAGCGCTTTAAATATAAGGAATATAAGAATTTATAATTTGGAAATGGAAACTTTATAATAAACTGCAAACCTGCCCGCTGAAATTTCAAGATACTTTGTTAGTCAAAACAGGCACACAGAAGCCATTAACACTTTTTATTGCATTACTGAAAAACTGTTTTTATATAATTATTTCAGTTTCGATAAATAGTCTGTTATTAATGGTTTTGTAAAACAAGTAATTTTCCAAAACATTTTCTGCTTTCTTGGTTACTCGGTAATTACGCGTCCCGTTTCGAAACAGTTTGAGAAACAGTTTAAGAACCGCTGCTATAAAGAAAGAATTGAAAAAGAAATTGCACTTCATAAGAGAATCTGGTCGTAACAATCATGGAAAAGTTGGTCAACAACCAACCCAGCTCATTTGACTCAGATGGTCCAAGGTAGGCATCAATTTTTTGAAGCCTGGCTAAGATCCTTTTAATCACTCACCATGCTAAGAAGAAAATTGTTTTAACTTCTGACTATTTTGTTATCTTTTGTTAAATTGGTTTATAAATTGCCCTTGATTTTTACTTATCACGTTAGTAGGATTACTTGGTTGAAGGTTTTTATTATTCAGAGGTTAAATATTCTTGTAATTTCCAAAGTTCCTATCCGAATAACAATTGAATTCAATAAATGTACGAAAATAATATCGAAATCAACGATGTTTAGGAGTTCAACACAAAATTCTTTTAAAAAATATTTTTGGTTTTTTTTTGTTGCTATTTAAGATAACTACCACGTTTTGATTTATTTCCCTAATTGGTGCAAACATGTACAGCCAGTTATCGATGAGAAATTTGCACAAACAGGTTATCTTAATTTTACTATAAATTAAAAAGTATTAGGTAGTGTGGTTAACAAAGGAAATATTTATTGAAACCATTTGATTTGCTTTAATGCTGAGATTTATTAAAATAAATGTTGTAAGTAGATATTTGTGAAAAACAAATTGTCAGTTACTTTGTTTTAAGTGGAAAGACTGCTTTTCAGACTTTGGTTCCAAAGATTATAATGAATTGCTTATGCACTATAGAAGTGAATGATAAATTGAGGCAACAATTATGTCATTTAATTTCATTTCGTTGGCAATTCGACTTTGTTAATTTAATTAAATCCTCTGCGAAATTAAGCCTAAAACTAGAAAACCTTTTAAAATATATAGATTTATATAATGTCATTTACAATAAATATTAACAAAAGAGCTCTTTTTTCCAAGGAAAGATTGGGCACTGTGGTACTGCACTTTGAAATAAAATCAAGCACAGTTGGAATTTGTGCAATAAAATTGCTAACCTATAATTTTGGAAGAAAACCATACTTCCACGATTGCAAATAAATTTATCTCTCACAACATACTTGATATAATTAGAACTGATTAATATTAAATGCTATAAAAGCATTTATTTTCCTAATAGCGTTATGACCAATTTATCTCAACTCTTAAGGTTGGACGAAAGCACTTTTAATGAGTTATAGAAGAAAATAAAATTTCGAAACTGTGCATCCCTGTACACTAAACGAAAATAATTACTGTACAAAACATTCTGTGAACCTCAAAATTTGTAATGTGGGCATTAACTAATTTATAAAATAATTCTCTTTAAAACCGTTCAATAAAATAAAGACACTGTTCGCAACATGTTTAAATAATAAAAACAGTATTACAACCTAAAATAAAATAATAATCTCTTCCCACTTCACAATTAATTACAATATAGTAACCCCAATTTAACTCAACATCGAGATTAATAAAGTAAAACCCAATTAGGGTTGGCTGCTGTGGGCTTTTTAGCATTTTACAACGCGTTTTATTTTAGAACTTGAAATGAATTGCGGTTACAATGAAATAATTGACGTCGCTTTCACCATCTACGAGAAACATCTGGTCTTGCCATTCTTAATTTTATTAACCGAATCGACTTATAAATTAAAATAATGAAAATAAATAGGTAATACTTGCCTAACATTTTCACGACATGTTTGGAGGCTTGAGAATTGCGGGGGTAGTTCTTTCTTCCATCTTCTTCGTAAGTTAATTGTATTTTATCGTTCTTATTCTCATTTAAGTTTGTAACAGGACGATTAGGGCTGTGGAAAAATATTTTAGTCTTACGATGTTTCAATCTTACACTACCGTCACGGGCTCTTCCGGTTGTGGATTTATGTATCCGTAATCCGATTAGAATGTATAAAATTGTTATTACCGACATGGGCGCGATAAAAAATACGAAGGTTGAAATTTCAAAAGCGTGCGGAATTACCACTCTTTTTACAGTACATACGTAATGGTCATTGTTGACCGGATGGCCGTCTGGTAATTGTTCATAAAAAATCCCGAATGCCATAGCTTGTGGAAGAGCTAGACACATGGCAAGAAGCCAAATAACAATGACAAACTTGATGGCTCTGGAAAGCTTGGACATTGTGTGTGATAAAAACGGGTGGCATATAGCAACGTAACGTTCTATCGTAAATGCAGTTATAGTTAGTACTGTGGCATTTGCTGAAGTTTCCGCTGCAAATCCTTGTAGTATACAGAAAATTTCTCCAAATATATAAGGGTATTTCGACCATGTGGAATATATTTCAGTGGGTAAACCAGATATTAATAGTAATAAGTCTGAAATGGCTAAGCTAAATAAATAATAGTTGGTGGCTGTGTGCATTGATTTGTTACGAGCAATAACCACACACGTACACACGTTACCCAATAATCCGGTTACAAAAATAGCAACGTATAAGAGAGTGATTGGAATTACGATATAAAGTGAGTCGCGTTTAGGGCCCCAATCGCTGAAGTCGTATGGTAATAATGGCAATTTCGATGTGACTTCCGAAATCGAAGTTGTATTATAAAGCGTATAACTTTCGTTAACGTTTATTAAATACATTAAATCTTTTATATCATCTTCTGTTAACGAATTATAAAATTCGGTAAGGATTATGGTGGATGTCTCGATATCTTGCATAGTAATTTTATACTGTAGAACTCAGAAAGCATATCCGTCGTACGTGTGGGTTCCTGTAAAAAAAAGAAATTTAATTAGAATAAAATAAACAATATTTAAACAAGTTATAAAAAATATCTAAAAATTAATTTGTAATGCTTTTATCTTAAGCATGAAAATGAAAACCATAATCATCTACAAAAAGAAGAAAATGAGGACACCAACCAACGAATGAAAATATTTGAAGAATGCAATTTCCTGCATACTTCACGTTAAATAGCATTTTTATGTTTTCGTTACCCCGCTGAAATAAAGTCAGGACACAAAATTGGAATTTAAAATTCAGAGATAATTAAATTTAACATTTCAAGTATTTCAGACTTAAAAGCACGCTATAAGTTTTTAACTTTAGAATAATTTTCAACAAGCACGTAACTTAATTACAGGTATTTTTATATATAAGAAATTAGTTGCTTTTTCTAGTTACCTATATTAGAAAAGCAAATAGAAGAAAATGCGTAGTAAAAAACGTATTAAGTGGCAGCAATTGATTTTTAGTAAATAGCTGTTTAATATGAAAAGAGTTTAGGAAACCCAAAATAAATACAGAATTTTGTGATAAAAACTGATTTATAAAACTGTCATAATCAGTCTTACAAATAACTCAAGCCTTTTACTGTACGCAATATGCTTTCAAAGAGACGACCAATTGTAATCAAGAAAATCACGCAAAAATGTTATTTAAGAAATTAATTTAACGTCTCACCATGTTCTTGTCAGCTACAACGTTTTATTCTAAATTCAGCAAGTAAACAACTATACATCTACGCCAAAAGAATAGTAAAAGGAATAAATTTTTCGGTTAAATCAATTGATTGTTGTGAGTGTTGTGTTACTGCCTAAAATACGAAAATACTTTTTAAATGATTTGTTAAAAACAGTGAGTGTTGGTGGGGGTTTAAGACCTTTCAAAATGCTTGAAACAGTTTCAATTTTCACAAGTAGATCAAGCAGATCGAGCCACAATTATATATTATACTTTTGATATTTCTAAAATTCGACTATTCCTTTCCCCTCTTAGCACTTGATTTTACAAGACTGAGAAGGAATCAGACGTGCAATGCGAGTCACATCAAAAGGTGGGAGTTACGTGTGGCTTGCGAGCATCTCTGGTATAGATGTTTTACCATTCTGAAGCTCTTTTAGCTCTCCTCTTAAATGTCGCAGACCTTGAATATGCATTTTAAATATAGGCCTGAATTTCCAGCTTTTTTCCAAATTTTATAGTTGCCCTATACGCCTTCAATTTTTTCTTAGCCATTTACAGTGTTCTATAAATAACAATCTTTTGTCAATCACTAGCTCTAAGCATTTTATTAACTTGTTACTTTCTGTCTGTCTTCGCTTTGTAGAACTAATTCTTGCGCCAACCTCCTCGTACTTATAAGACTGCTCTGCTTTTTTGTTGCTCGCTATTTCTTTTTAATGTTCTTTGCAGAAGAGCTGCCAGTAAGGTGATCTGTTTATCTGCGGACGCCTGGTAGTCATCAAAAATAGGTAGAAAGTTGTAAAATCGTCAGATTTGGAGATCTTTTGTCTGTTTATTTCTTTTTCCCCTATACAGGGGAATAGGCAACACGTTTTACAATCCAAAGATATCTTTGTGTAAATACAGATTTTAAAAACAAACTGAATCATATTTACATAGTTTGAATACAAAAAGAATTATTATAAATATTTAATAATAAACAAGGAAGAAATTTTACCAAACAAATATCAAACAGTTGATCTTTGTCAGTTTTTAAATTTACAGTAAAGTGCGGTTCAGTTAACAAGGGTTGAACTTTTTAAAGAAACGTCGGCTTTGAACTGTAAGACGTGTTGCCTATTTCCAAGCATTCAGGGGAGGACCCGTAAAATAGACATACAGTATATTTGCAAAATTAGAGCCATCTGTTGGTTTATGATTTTTACCAATATAGCTGATGTAACTAACAAGTAGTGTGGTGGCGTTGTCAAGATGTGCAGCTTTTGCAACAATTTACTAATCTATCTGGGTTTGCAACATAATTAAATAAAAAATATCTCGCTTAAATTGGTATATGTAGAAATTAACCTAAATATATAACCGACGTACTTCACTGTTGTTACAAATGTTATTGTTGATAGTACATGGGAGTTTGACTAACAGCAGTTTCACAATTTGAAGGGTTGATAGAATAGAATATTTGGAATACTAAATTTTACAATTGTTTTTTCCAAACAATACACAAGCAGAATTTCGCTTCCGCGCTACGAAATGTTCTACTGAAAAGAAACAGATTTACGCGTCTAATAACAACAAAATCAGACATATTTATTCTTTTATCCAGACTTATGCAAAATATTTTATGGGGTGTCAAGTTACAATGATAACAATAATTGAAGGTGTAAACTACATTAACAAGTCTTTAACGTTCTTTTGGTTTGCATATGTAGCTTAACACTTTTTATTTTTGCTTTTATTGAAACTTGATACCTTTCAATATTTTTTCACATGTAGAAATTCACTGGTTAGTTAGAAATTTTTAAACTGGTATCCTAAATTATACAGCTGTATTTCTCTTTTAACTAGAGCTTAATTAGCTTGATCGTTTTCAGTGAATGTGGATTTCATTGCTATATTTTTAAGGGGGGTGGTTTTCATATCGCGATTGTGTTTGTTTAAAAACACAGATGTATTACATTTCTTTGTGCCTTTACTGTTTCTGTATTGAAATCTTAAAGTGAAAACCCTTGTATACACGTGCTATCAATTAAAAAAATTCTGATTTGTTGACGTGTGACAATTGTTCACATGTCAACCAATCAGGAATTTTTTTATTGGTAGCATGGTAGCGTACTACCTACTTGTGTAGACAAGCATTGTCTTTACTTAAAATGTAAACCACTCTACCAAAATGGTTTTTAATTTCCAACACAGATCGCTACAATCGTGTTTGTCCATGACCTATTACATTAATCATCGAAGTTTAATATAGAGTTGTACATAAATTGTTTCCAATGTCTACATAAAGTTTGTAATATTATTTGTTTAGATTCACATTTTGCTACATCTTTTATGATGTGAGAGAGCTGTATCAAAAATCAGAAAAATTTTTGTCTAAACAACTATCAGTTTCTTAGATTATCCTTGTTGCTTTCTAAAATCTTATTTAGATTTGATCTTGTGCTTGTATACAGTGTAAATACTCGAAACGTATTATTTTATTACATTACTAACAAATTTTATGAAAGTATCGTCATTATTTTTCATTTTATAGTAATTTATTTACAGATGTTTCTAGTTATATATATATTTTTATCATTATCAGGCAAGCTTGCGATACGAGTAGTTTTAGTTAAAAAAGTGAGATCTTTTAACAAATTGCTACCTACTTTTGAGTTATGAAATAGTATATTTCGTAACAAGTTTAGAAAATGGACTATACCATGCGAGTGTGAAATCATACGAACGAATATGACAATTTTGAACGAGTTACGAACGCTAATTTTTACACGGTCGTATTACTAATCCTCTATAGGAAAAAACATCTGCTCTTAAAATGTGTAACTATAAACTGTACGATATAGCCCCTATACGATATCATATAGGGTTATGATATTCTCGGCTTTGATAAACAGGTTACCATTGAGATATAGCATACTACTATCATAAGCGGTGTGTAAAAAGTACTTTTGGTAATCGTTTTGTGAGATACATAAACGAAAAGGTAATATACAGTGTGTCTAGAAAGTATGGAATATTCTATATATCATATGCATTTTATGGAAAAGTGTTTCGTATAAAAGTTGTTTAGTGTTTAGTTTTACATGTGCAATAACAAATAACTATTTAAATCAAAAACAAAAGTACAACGATAACACTTTTTTAATGAAAAGGTATTGTACTCATTTGTTAGAAAATGCTTTTCTTTTTCCAATGACGTAAAAGTTTGATACTCATACATTTCCATAAATAAATTTTGATTAAAACGCGAACACGTGTTTGAGAGTGTACTCCAATATTAACCTAAAAATTAAAAAGAGTAAAACTTTAAAATGTACAAAAGTTAATAAAGTTAAGACACTTGGTGTGCCAGTTTTTATTTTTTTATCATGAAGGTTTTATTATAACAAATACAAAGTCTTGTTACCAATTAAATCTTTTTTTAACAATCTGTATAGCAATATTTGAAAATAGCACTTGAATAAAACTGGTCATATTACAATACGATGATGAATGTCCAAATTCAGTTGCTTCAATTTCCACGGGATCTATATTGCATTTATCTGTTGAACAGGACGTACATTTTGTGAAATCTTTGCATTCCGGTGGAATGACACCACAACCCCTCCAGACTGTAAGACCAATTACCATGATAATACAGGATTCTCTTTCATGCTTGCACGTCTCAGTTCTAACAGCCTGTATGTCCTCAAGTGTAGCACAATTCTGTCCTCTTAATGAAGTACATTGATAACAAAATAAACACGAAACAAAGCTAAAATAAGAAAAAAATATAAACAAAGTGTATAAACTTGACATAAAGCTGAACAGTCTAAAATGACAACTTCATTTCACACTTACGCCAATCACGTTTCGAGTGATTCATAGATTTGTATTCAGTGACAAATACCGCGAGTGCTTGTATGAGAGGTTAAGTTTGCTGTCGCTTTGAAAACTTAAAAGTTTTGCTTTTTGATGAACACTCCAGAAGAGAAAAGCTTTATAAATGGTAGAATATTTAATGCTAACTAGAAGTACCTCGTTCTAAATGTTTCTACTGAATTTTAAAATCAGTTTCCAAATTTAGTAGTGCCAATACATCTAATAAATCATCGTAGTTCAATTGAAGTCTTATTCTTTTCAACTATTGATAAAAGTATGACTTAAATGCAGACTTACGTCTCATTCTGTTCCAGCCCAACCAAAAATACAAATTTTGTAGATCACTCGTTACCATTTTTCCCATTTATTATCATTCTTGTTTGCAAATTGTATATTTTCAAGCATTATGTAAACGTCTTTGGCTTCTACGGCTAACTAGATTGCATGTGTACGTATAAACGTAGCGTTGCTAGATCATCCATGAAACGATTTGAACTCTGAATTCTCAAGATTCAGCACACTACTTGCTTTGTTTTGTATAAACGTTAAGCGCTAGCGCTATAATGTAGGTGCAGTGGTGATTACAACTACGACATCAAAAATTATGTTAGACTTTTTATGAAGTTAGCGAAGACTAAAACGCCCTCGCTTGTTGACATATAGGAGAAAAGTATGCATTAATTAATGCACAAAAAATCCTTAGTAAGCTAAGTGGTTTTACGTATGTGATGGATGCCAACACAGGGACCAAAGAATCTAAAATCTCCTTTAAGCCGACCGTTGACACATACTACTATGACAAATCTTACTGTAGTAACTTCTTGACTACGATTGGTTTCAAGAGAAAAGAATTCGAATGACCCTTGAGATAGAAATGCAGGCATTTTTGTTGGTAAACCAAAAGAGATGCTGCAGCGAAAACCCTATCGATTTATCTTGAAGAAAGGCCTGGAAATCGGTAACACAGATCATTATAGAGTGTAATATCTGCATTTAAAGCTTGTCCCAGAAACAAATGTCGTATATAAAACATTAAACAGAAACCAAATAGTAAATCACATTACAAATTTTATTACATATTTTTTAAGATACACCTATTTACTAACAAATAACACAAGATTATTCAATTATTCCAAATTTATCCAAAATTTTCGTAGTTTTCTTTTAACTTCTCCCATCAAATTTTGTACAGCTTGATCTGTAATCATTCTTGTTGTCTTTTTCCACTCATTTTTGAAATCGTCATTTGAAGTAGCTGGTTTAGCATATTTTAGAAGTTTCTGTTTCATGTATGCCCAGTACTTTTCAATCGGTCTCAGTTCGGGACAGTTGGGAGAGTTTTCTTCCTTTTGGACAAATTCAATATTATTTTCTTTATACCAGTTAACGACTTGTTTGGCATAGTGACAAGTTGCCAGGTCTGGCCAAAATAGTACAGCGCTATTGTGGGACCGTAAAAATGGCAGTAAGCACTTTTTTAAACATTCATT
>VTPC01090652.1:181144-191195 GCA_011009095.1 Ignelater luminosus | reverse complement strand
CCTGGTTTTGCCGTTGTTGGAGTTGAAGTTGAAGAAGATGGGCCTGTCGTTGTAGTTACTGGAGATGCAGTTGTTGTAGAAGTGCATTTGCAGCAATTTTCAGAATCACAACATGTTGTCTGCTTGCAACAGTCGGTACAGCATTGTGGTTGGTAATTACATGATGAGCAACAATTGGATTGGCAACAAGTAAAATATCCTTGATTGATTGTCACTAGAAGCAGCAGACATAGAAATAGTATTTTCTGAAACAAAATGCAATTTATTAAAAACATCAGAAAATTAAAGGAACCAAATCTGAAGGAAAAAATGTCAAACTAACCGACAGACCATAAGTACAAAATATTAAGAAACTTCTTTTTTAATGAACAATGGGGACACATTATAGGGAAGACATCATTCTAACAGTTCGAACAAACAGACTTTTCCGTATGTTTGGCAGTGACATGCACTTTTATTTAAATCTAACAACAATCTTCAAACACCGTGAATATATGGATGACAATATTAACAAACACAAACTTGTCTTGTACTCAGCAACTAATGCTGCCCTCTGAGTGAATTTTCCCCCTTTAAACCAATGCAAAATAATAGGGAATGCAGATGATTCAACCTACCTTTCGGCATGCGAAAGAAATAAATTGACCTATTAGGAAGGATGCCAGTGGCGTAGGAAGTCGACAGAAATTTGCCAGTTTCCGGATCCTCTTCGGCAAACCGTAGATGATATGGAGAAACTAAATATTACATATTGCCCCCTCTTAAAACTCAAAATTTTTCTTTATTTAAGCTTAACGTAGGTGGAAGATAGGGGACTCTATCTTTCCTCCAGAGCTCCGGATCTAGAATTTCTGAATGTCGCAGAATTTTTTTATTGAAACGACTGCAACAGCCAAAATGTATATCTAGGGTATAAACTTTATTTCCCAATCGTTTTTTATTGATACAGCAATCGCTTTTGTACTAATTTTGACTTTTTGCTTTTCTGACCGTGACGATAACGTTTTTCCCTAAAGAGATACTCCTGGGCGCCTTAAATACCAAATATCGTTCTCTTGGCACTTCTCTACAATTTCTTTTGAAAATCTTGTTTTAACGGTTATCGTATACAGTGCCTATGAAACTAAACTCGATTTTGGTTAGGTTAAAGCAATGGCAAGGGCACCTCAGAAAAAAGCGTTTTCGTCCAAAATTCTCAATTCCGAGCATTAAAGTTCACGTGCGTAGTCGCTATTGAGCCCTAGACGCAAAAATGTTCAAAATCGGCCTTGTGAATTTGAAGATCTGGAAATGGCTATGTCAAAAAACGCCATTTAGGCCCTTTGAACCGCTTGTTTCCCAAACCTATGGTTTGAAATGAAAAAATGGAATGAAAACTTCTTAGATGAAAGAAAGAAGGGCAAATTTTTGAACTGAAACATCATTTTACTCTTCTGGTCTGTGAAAGAAATCAAAAACGTTAAAAATGTTAAAACACATTTTTTCTTAAATTGGATTACTTGATATCAACTAACTTTACGTCTACTTGTAATTCAGTTTATATAACAATTAAATAATTCAATACATATCCATGTAAAAGCAATAAATTATCTTGAGTATATTTGATAGAATTTGTAACAATAATAATGATGTAATTATCATTTATTTATGCAACTGATATTTTATATTTAAAACAAGCAAATAAGCACTTTATAAATTATATACATCCTCATCTAAAAAAAGAAATGATAACGCACGTATCTTGTGTACAGGGTGATTTTAAATTCGTGGTGCACTTTTAAATCTGCGAAGTTCATACAAAAGCTTGTTTAAAATGTCTATGTTATAAAAGTGAATAGCCTACTGACTATTATTCATTCTAATAATTAGTTATTTTGATGTTGCCTCTTATTCGCTTATACTGCACTGCTCGCAGTAATAAAATACATGTCTGAGTTTAGGGCAATTACCTTATGCAAATTAAAATAATGTCACTAATTGTGATAAGACATCCGAAGGCAGTTTTTCTAAAAACAGCTAAAAATGCGTGATCGCTTTTAAAATTTAAAATTTTCTAAAAATTCAGCATGGAAAAAATCACATAAATCGATTATACTTACATCTCAGATTAAAGTAATTATATACCGAGAATTAAGAATCACTCTGTATATTTATATTTTTATCATTGAGAGATGTAGATAAAATAACTATAAATAAACATTAGCAATAATTTTTATTAATTCAAAACAAAGTTTACTTTAAAAGTGGTTCCAATCAATTAGATCCCAAATTGCTTATTAACGGTATACCAGGTCTGATCAATAAGTTATCGATAATAAAAATAAACAAAACCGTTACTTATAGGTAAAAATTGCATTACATCAACCAAACGGTATTTTTTTATGATGTAAATCTATCCTATTACTGAAAATTTTATTTATAATTTTAAGTTATTCTTTGCGCTGGTTAAATATCTTGGAGCAACCTTAATAGGAGGGTTAGAAGGTTATAAATAACATAACAGAACTTACCATTACTATAAATTATTAAATTTAACTTCTTCGAGCAATGATGATACGCTAATGTTAACAGCTAATGTTAAAAGATAAATCTGCGTTTTACCAAGGGCAAACTGATAACTTGCAATTTAAAGAAAAAAGTTTTTGATGACGTTTATAAAATTTGTTTATATACAAGGAATTATATTTTATCTTACAATTAGATGCTGTTTCTGAGCTTTCGTATTACATTTTTACAATAAATCAAAATTACAAGCAACTAATAGAATCGAATTGATATAAATACTATAACAGTAAAAGGAAAAAATGTTTTTAGAGAACATGCACGTATTTCCCAATCTCAATGTAATTTATTCAAAGTAACTTAATGTTTCTTAACATGGCTACGTTATTAGTGTGATTACCAGTAATCTGATTACCACTAAGCTAATCACAGCCTATTCAAATTTAGTCTTTTTTGATCATGTGTTATTTTCTTAGTAGGTATCGTTTATTCAGTAAAGACTGATAAATAGGACACTGTTAGTGACAAAATAACCATTGCTTTACATTAATCTATTAATTAACTTATTTTACTGTAAACCAATGATGTCTACCTGAGGGCTCACTAAATTTCATCAAAGCTCCCAAAGAAGGTGAGATATGTATGGTGATATAGTATGACTGACCTTCACATTTGCTTCTAATGAAGTAGAAACTAGTTTTTTTCCACACATCACATTTACTTCTTCAAATTGGTCTTAATTATATAACGACTTTGATTTAATTTTAATTCTACCATTTTTGCATTTTGAGCTGTGGTATGCCTTAAATCTTTCATATGAAAGCACTCTATCAATCTTTGTTTTAATACAGCAAATTAAAGTTTTGTCCTTTTTAAAACTTCATTTAGACACTGCTATTAATCTCTTCCTGATTTTTTCAAAATGTTTCCTCAGTTCCTGCTTTAATTAAAATTGCAAATAGACAGTTGCGGCATTCATCTGATCTACTACTGTACTATCTCTTTATAGTCTTTGCTGTAGGTGTCTATAAAAATCCACATCTAACTAAAGCAAGTTTTATACTTAGCTTGATCTTCTTTCTAGACAAATACCTACTTACGTGTTATAACATTTCATTAGTAGGCGTATCTGCAAGTCTTCAGTTGTATTTTTCATTTAACCATAGTCCTATTCCAATCAATAGTGCTTTTTGTAGGCAAGGTTTCTATCACATCTTAAGAATTTCCAAATGATTTAAGAATGTTAGCTGCTGCATGTCTTATCATTTTCCTCAGACAAAACTACTCAAGTGTAATTAAAGAAGTTTTCTTTTATTTTCATTTAATTACTTTTTTAAAAGTTATCTTCATCAACAATGTCGATCTTAAAATTAACTTTGTCTTCATGTCAATAAGTTGGAAAGAATCTTAAAACTTCCAACTTGTTAATTAAGAAATAAACGCATTTTTTTTTTATAAAATCAACAGTGAACGTAGCCTTATAGGCTAGCTAGCGTCAAGTGTGAAACGAGACAGTTGACATAGAATCGAAGACGAAGACGCACAATTGCTGTGATCCTGCGTTAAGGGTGGGCATAGGGCCAGCGCTATATTCCATACACCTCCGTTTCTCAGCTCCATCAGACTGGTCTGTCTTGGGTGGGGCAGATCGTGACCATTACCCAATCCTTACAGGTTCTGAGCTTGGGGCCTCTCGGACCTGTATTGCACTCTTTTGGAAAATTCCTGCACCAGTCGTTGCCACCTGCGTAATCCCCTTTTCCCTCCCATCCTATTCCTTCGAAATCCTTCCGCATCGCAAAATGCAAGGGGTTGTGATTTTGAAAAGAATCGTTTAAACCAACAACCCACCACTGCGAACCCACTTTACTCGACCGAGTGCTGTTAATTCCACCATCATCAATACCAGTATCTGCTCCATCATCACAGTACTCGACGTTATCTTCGGGGCCTACCTTCATTACCCACGACTCCAGCACAACTACAGTCGTCGCGATGTCAACACCGCAAGATTCAACCAGTCATCATCACCAAGAGCCACCTCCAAGCGCCACCTGCCAAGATTCTCAAGAAATTCAACAATTTCATCTACTTAACAATACCACCATGAACTTCCAACACCAGATGAGCGTTACGTCTTCAACAATATTCCCACTATCAAGGCTGAAGAGAAACGGAATGGTTTCTAAAGCCGCACGTAATACAAATAGCGATGATAAGCAAGCAAGAATGAAAGAATAGGATGGCAATGCCAGGAATACCAAGGGCAAAATTCTTTTAAACATCAGGTCACTTTCTGCAATTTCTTTTGATAGATCCGTGACTAGGTCTTCTGTATCATATATTAAAACCATTTTAAATAGAGAAACATGTTGCCTACATTTTTTGACCTAATAAGTACAAGTAGTCCTCCTTTAATTTTCTTTGTTAAACTATGGCATTTTTTATTTTTATTGTCTTGCGTTTTCCCAAAGCTTAATTTATTGCTGCAATTAGTTTATCTGCTCAAACTTATCTTACAAGATTCTAAGACCCTACTGACCTATACCTTAAGTGCACTAGGAACAGTATTTACAAATGCAGAAATAATCAAAATCAGCAAATTGTGAAATCTTTACAACTGAATAGAAACCACAATTAACCAAAAGATACTTTAGAATAAAGGTAATAAAATTAACATTATATGCACAACTAAAAAAATATTTTGATGAAAATCCGATGTAGTCCTAAACCACCAAAATCAAAACTAAAACACTACCTTAATTTTTCTCCATGCTTGTATTCTTGTATCAAACTGGATCTAGCTTAGCAAACTGTACATCCTGAAAGTTATGTCTTGCAGTAACAGGACTGGGAATATTCCAGTCTTATTTATATACTGCCCATTGATTTTTTGTTTAGTCTGCCTCTTGTGAGTTATCAATAATTTTTGGTGACTCTATGGTTATTAGATATGACCCTAATTCTTGTGGGTTAAGGGCCTTTGATTTCAAAAAGTAAGCGGCTTTAGTCTTATAATGAAGCTAAACTTGCCTGTATGGTTTTTGCCAAGAGCTTTTTGCATGGAATCCATTTGATTTTCTGACACTTCCTTCCCTAGGACTTCTTTTTAGCTTTTCTTTATAACTCATAATTTGGGAATATGGTTCTGTATGCTTCCACAACTCGTAGTTTTTGTGTTGGCCCTTAAGCAACAGACACTTACCAAAGTGTAGTTCGTTCTTGCATTTCTGGGCAAGTGGCTTTCCAGTTTTTCATAATCTCAGTTTATCTTCTGTATGAACTTTTCTAACTCAATATAGAGTTTGTTTCTGTATTGTTCCCAATAGTCAAAACGAGAAGGTTCCTCAGACACATTTCAATTCTGTACCATGCCTAACAGTACTACGACACTTCATCCCTTTATGTAACTCAGATTAGTTTATTGTTTCTGTTGGTTAGCTCTAGATTGCATAAGCGTGATCAATTAGCCAAATAAACTCTTTCCTTGTTTATTGTTGTTAGTGCTACCACAAACAGCAAAAGAACTATTTTCACTGATAGTATTCTATCAACCTTCTTCTTTCACACCCTGCCAGTGATGATAATAGGGTAGATACACCTATCCGACTATTATCTTCTTTTCATTTTCTGTCCTTGCCACTAAGAATTGGATTGGTACTATGTAGGTCCTTGCAACAGAATTCCGAAGCGCTATTAATTCTACGACTTTGTTAGCTCTCACACAAATTCTGTAGTTAGCGACAAACACCACACACATGATTTTTTTTGCTGTCCTGCAGTCTCCTACTTTTACCTTTGTAAGTCCAGTGAGTTTTTTGTTATAAATACACCGAGGGCAACCGAAGCAATGTAAATAAATCTGTACTAAAAGTGTCTTAGCTTGTCACTGGCTGCCGCCGAGTCTTTCGAAAAGTTCTTGGCATTTGAAGTATAGTTTTTAAAATTTTATATTGGTCTCACGAATAGACGGAAAGTAAATGTCTAATCCCCCAAGAGCCTGTTAGAAGGGAAGGAGTGACTTAATGCAACGGGATGGCGCCCGTGCTTTGAGGTTTCAATTTTTTATTTAGGCACTTTCTTTGAGAGCTAGGATCTTTCCCAGGCTTACTCTGCTTGGTTCAGGCGGTTAAGGTTACGATACCACAGTTTGGGTGCTTGGGTCTACTCCAAAGAGTGGAACAGATTCTAAGCTACTCAAATATCTCACGTGATCATCTGCTTAGGCCTTTGGATACTTCAGCACTTTTCTACCAACTACAGATGGATGGGCATCGCCAAGTACATCTCAAAATATCTTTTGCAGTACTTCAGCTACACCTGACAAAGATTACAAAGAAGTACAAAATGAGAAAGTGGAACTAACCTCAAACAGAAAACGAATTGAATCAAACCATAAACAAATTGAAACATTCACTCAAGCCACACTAAAAAATACAGTCGCGTGCAACCAAGTTCTAAGCTACCTGGACAAAATTTCTACTAAACCGATAGATAGTATACCAGATGGAAACGAACCAGGAAAGTCGTAAATCGTGACAAAGCTAGTGTTAACAAGTAAGAGAAATAGATTTGGAAGTAATAAAGCAACTTAAGCAGCAAATAAACACTTACGAATTATATGCATGTTAGACAGCAAAATCTTAGAAATACTGATTAAGTTAATAATTTAGCCTTTACAAAAATAAATAACGACCAAGCTATTCCCGCAATTTAAATAATATGTGTAATGGTCAAACAAATTGTCCTAAGAGTTTTCCAAAGCTAATAGAAGGCAGACTTGGTGGTAAGTCTCTTCAACTCAAGCTATTCAATGGTTTCAAAACGTAGCAGGCATTTTATTCAGAAAGTTCTTGCTTACATTTTAACTTTGAGGAAAAACAAAAAATAATCGAGAAAATACTTGAATTTAAGAACATTCCTTTGCCGTTTTTGTGCATTTTTAACTATTTATTGTAAGAGAGGTATTTGGTTAAGAAAACAAAACGAAATCAATAGTAATAATAATTAATCTCTGGAATAGGTAACGCGCTTCATTATTTCTTCTATTTAAGCTTGTTTGTTATTGTAATATAGTTTTCTGATGAATTTGTTCTTACTACAGGAATAATTAGTGTTGTGAGTTGTAAACAATTTAAAAACATATCCGATCTTCAATCATATCTGAAATTTATTTTCTACCCTCTTTATCATACTTTAAATAATTTAATGAATTTAGATAAAATACTAGGAGCAAAATTTAGTAATATAAAATATTTAATTAATTAACTAAGTGGCAATTATTAATTAATTTTGTCAATTATTCATTAATATTTATTTTATAATGTATCTAGCAGTTCAATTAAACTCTGAAATCTTTATCTTTAAAACGGATAGCATCAAAATGAATTTCAATATTTCGAATATCAGCTTTCGCGAAAACAAATTTTAGAAGTCAAATCAGAAATATAAAGGAAAAGTTATATCCGCCCCCATCTCCTTAACTCTTGACATTGTTATTTGACTGCCCCGTAAACACGCCGAAACTTGATACCACTATCCCACAAAACGTTGCAAAACCCGAAAAGCTCTTTGGTAAGCCAGAACAAAACAAAAGCCAAAACCCAAACCTCAGTAAAAGCTGCAAAAGCTACGTCGGTCGGTATAGCGCAGCATATAACAGCAGTAGCAGCAACAGAAGCAGTAGTATAGGGTAGTAGCGGCGTCGTCGTCGTGCCCGTCATCGGCGTCGGCGCCATATAATCTGTTGAGTTTGAATTGTAGCGCAGTTATAATGGGTCGGCCCGATGATGGTTTGTAAACTTTCAATATTATTCTTCGGTTTCTCCACCCCTCCAGCCTAATGACTTTCCTTTAGCAAAATTTTAATTGCGACTACTGTAATTATGTACTTCCTATGTAATTTCCGAGTTCGTTGAAAAGTTTAAATTACTTTATATGCTGGTCGAGCGAGTCCGCTGGTTGTGTGGCCGACGTGTGGATATAGGTTAACTTCAATTTTAACTCTAATTTGCAGACCCGTATTTAATTAAATTTTCTTCCTGATTGTTACTGTTTTTATGCACAATTTAACTTACAAATTATGAATTCATTAAAAATTTATTCTATAGCTTCCTTAAATTATTCCAGGACTATTTCATGTAGAGAACGAGTTTGTCACGGATTAAAATCCTGACCTGCTGTTTTGCACTACATACCAGAACTATCTCTCCAGTGGATTATCCGCAGTTAGCTGCAACTGGAAGCCAAATTACGTGCTTTTACTAGCTACCAGCATATATAAACGCTATTGCACTTCAAATGAAACCTTAACGAGTTTGACCAAGTTTTCATTAACTACAAATTGGACGTAAAATGCATTGTTATCTATTTGCAGTTACTACTTTTTCCAAAAAACGTAAACAAAAATAGTCGTACAAATTTGTAAAAAAAAATAAAAATAAAAATCAATCTCCTTCTTCGCTTTTATTTATAAATCCTTTTAATTCTCTCTCTATTTCCTTATCTAAATAAATATCTAAACGGTAATAATAATAACAATATTACAATAATGAAAACTAAAATCGTATTCATTTCGATGTAATTTTTGTACATGTTCATATCTAAATTACGGCATCAACTTCAATGGAAAAGGGGAAAAAGAAAACCCTACCTCCAATATTTTAAAAGTACCAATTCGTGTCAGGCATCAAGTTAATTGCATCGTTTAAGCAGCTGTGGCATTATTGCCATAAGGGGTTAATAAAAGTGTGGTAAAAATCCTTTTAATTTTTCTGTCCTTCTATTGTTAGGATTTGTAGGTGCTTTGCTTTTATAAGCAAATTATCATATTTCATCTTTCAAATTGTTAATACAGTAAAACTGTGAATTTTAAAAATTCCGAGGAATAAAAATGTAACAATAATTTTAATACGCATCTCCAGTAAAAATCCAGAACTTTAAACTCCAACTTCACAAACTTTTCATTGCAATATTATATACAGTATGTCCGAAATTTGATGATCGTCTCTGTGATCTCAAATACATCAAGAAAAGATATTGTAAAGTGTTTTGCATAAAAAGTGATAGAAATGCCCATCAGAAGATAAACATGACAAAGAAAAAGAATATTACAAACATATGGGAAAAGAATTTAATGAAATTCCAAGATATGATGTGAAAATGGTTATAGAAATTTTAATGCTCAGATAGGGAAGGAAGTGAGATACAGACCAGTTATTGGAGAGCACAGTCAAAATCAAGAAAGTAGCGGAAATGGAAGACAACTGGCAGAGTTTGCAACAGAGAAGGATTTAAGAATAAAGACCACCTATTTTCAACACAAGAAAATTCACAAAGGTACGTGGGTTTCACCAGAAGGTACAGCTGTAAATCAAATAGATCACATGGCTCTAGAAAGCAAACACGTGAAATATATATTAGATACATGAAACTACAGAGGAGCAAATATCGACAAAAACCACATATTAGCGAGGGCCAAAATTAAATACAGAAAACCACCTAAGGAAAGAATAGAAGACAAACAACAGTCAGATATTCTGTGGAAAAA
>VTPC01090652.1:154539-167681 GCA_011009095.1 Ignelater luminosus | reverse complement strand
ACCTCCCATATACTTTTGTTCATTTCTTATCACATCCACTTTTTCACCTTGAAGATTCCTTGCTTGTATTTTAGTCGCCTCTGATGATCTACAAATTTGTTCAGCCGTTTCCAAATTAATATCACCTTTACCTAAAAGTTTCTTTTGTAATTGTTGATCATGTACACCCAAAATTATTCTATCTCTAATAAGGGACTCTTCTTGTTCTCCAAAATTACAAGGTTTAGCTATTATTTTTAATTCTTTAATGAAATGACTAATATTT
This sequence comes from Ignelater luminosus, assembly GCA_011009095.1. Taxonomy (NCBI): domain Eukaryota; kingdom Metazoa; phylum Arthropoda; class Insecta; order Coleoptera; family Elateridae; genus Ignelater; species Ignelater luminosus. The sequence goes on along the minus strand of VTPC01090652.1, from coordinate 167,416 downwards.
TCTTCTTCTTGTTGTTTTCTAGAAAAGAACTGAAAACGATTGAATGTTTCATTGTTACGTGGTTTACAGTATCCATCGAAGGCTGCAACTACTTTAGAATAACTTTCTTTTTCCTTTTCAGTAAGTTTTAATGTGTTAAAAACATCTATTGCCTCATCTCCTGCAAATGTCAAAAACAAAGCTATCTTCCTTTTATCTGTATCCTTTACCAAATTATTCACTGCTAAATACATCTTGAAACGTTGTTTAAATTTTTTGTAATTTTTATTTACATTTCCATCAAATATTAGTGGACTTAATATAGGATTTAATACTTTTGATTCCATTTTTACTGACAAATATTTTAATCGTTCAATGTTCTGTCAAATTTTTTAGCTTCACAATTTTAAACTTTTTTCGGTACTTTTCTTTTTACTTCTATACCACCCTTTACTCTATACAATTATTAATAGGTTTACACCTGACACCATGTTACATCTTAGGATGTTTGTTATAGCCTTTATTTTAATAAAAGTACCACATTATGAAGAGCATATTTAATAACAACTTTTTGTACCTTTTACATTGTTTTGACTAGCCTTCTTGACCTACATCTCAAGTTATTATTATATGTAACAGATGTAGTCGAGTAGCTTGATTATAAACGTTGTCAGTTTATGTTTTCTTTTTATCAAATGCAAATAGTACTCCGAGTATCTGAAATACCGGTGCCATTATTGGAATGCCCTCGGACAAAATGTGGACAGATGTTTCTTTATCCTCTCTGAAATGTTTGCATTTGCTCATTTTGAGCAGGGAATCCATAATTCTGTTCGTCAAAAGTTTTTCCTACCTGCAGTTTGCTAGATCGCTCTATTCATTTTGGAACTTCTAAAAAGTCCAGTCTGTGATGGATCTATCTACGTAGCTTAGTGGAAGCCTTGAACCGGTTCAGGTTTTCGAAAGAGACTAGTAGCATTCTTGCTAGGCAAAAAGTTAGCTCTTTTATTTCCTACTATGTCCTTAAACCCAGATTGGTCAGCCATTTTGCCTAGTTCAAAACGGTCAGAGAACGGTAAAACTGCAAAAGTATTATTATGCTGATCTACTTATACCCTACGAAGGATCTTGTGTATAGCAAAAACTTTTGACTAGATACCGTTGTTGTTCTTGGTTTGGGTCAATTGACCTCTATTGCAATGCTTTCCATGGATTTTAATCCAACCAACAACTAGTCAACGTTAGTAGTTGAGGGAACTGAGTCTAAAATTTTGTGATGGGTTTGCAAGTTAATTGAGTAGTATTTCGGAAAAATATACGAACCCAGGCTCAAAATAGTTTGAAAGGCACACATTTCTGGATAGCTGTTTTAATATAATGCAAAATCTATACAAATGGGAAAAAATTTTAACAAAACTATTAGACTTTTAATTTTAAAAATTGAAAATTATTTTAATTTACATGACGGATAATCTTTGTATAACAAGGAATGTGGCTCAACTGATGGGTCATAATAGTTCTTGTACCTGCACCTTCCGATCATCTTGAACGGTTTTCAGTTCCATGTTCAAAATATTGCATTTCGCACATGTATCGAATCTAATTTTGGTTTTAGAACTGGATGCCTGTTTTGTGAAATTCGGTGCTGAAGTCTTTTATACTCACTGCTTGTTGGACTTTGTCGCAGTACAGTCAATACAAGTTACTTAAATTTAGGTTATTTGCAAAATATGTTTTGTTCTAGTGTCTATGGGAACAATGAGACTCGTACTTTGGAAAATGATCTATATGTTCATTTATTTGTTTTAATTTATCGTTAGGGTCTTTTGGTGGCTCATGTTTGCCCCATTAATTGCAACAAGTACTCCCATTAGTGCTTGTGGATTTTTCTTCAACACAGTCACAATAAACTTTTCCGTTTCATCAAAAGTGCTGAATAAATAGGATTTGCACACTGCAATTCTAGTACCTTTTATTTCTAAAAGGTATGTATGAGTAACTAATGTATTTTTGAGTCAGCATCATCATTGGTTATCGTTTTCCGTTCAGTACCTTTTTTAAGAGATGCACAGTACGCAACCCTTCTGCAATCTTTCAATGGCTTCAAAATTTCTTTTTCCCACTTGGCGTACTGTAGTGTCCTAAATTCTTCTTTAACTTTCTACCAATTCTGCTTTTTTCGGGATTTTTGGCTTTGTTTGAGATTTTAGTATGCTTTTTTGGTTCTAGTTTTGGGTCCAAATTTTCTTGATCTCATTCATTAAAGTCCATCTCGATTAAATTACTCGTTGGTGATCTTGGCATCGTTACCATTGTCACTTTGCTTAGTACTTACTTCAAAACTGTTGTTAGTTGCAGGTTCTGAGTTTTGATTTTTTAGTAACGTAGTGAATGGCATCATACTCACAACAGGTTTCATTAGATTCGTTTAGTTCAGTAATTTCAACAAACTTATTGGCAGTAAATAGTATTATCTTTTGTTACGGGAAGATTTTCAATAGGTATATTTTCATTGAGTAAAAATACTAAAACGAGCTCATGCACCATAGGCGTGTAATACCTATTGAAAAATTTTTGTATGAAGAAAGTTTTTTCAAAAGGTTCTCGACATATTCCTGTGTGTACAAGTTGTCTTAATATATTCTTTTCTAAATCTTAATAATAAGAAAATCTGCCAATAAACAAGTTGTCTTCATCAAATCTTTGAAATTCCTGACTGACTACATCCAATTCTAGCAACACTTTTGGACTCAAATTTTGTTTGTCCTATAGAAATATTATATCACAAAGTGGACTTATTTTTTCATTTATGTCATTCTGTTACTTGGTAGCATACTGTGACTAAAACAATGAAGAACTAACTTTTTGGTCAATACCTAAGTTTGCTGGTTTGAAAAATTCCGAAAATTAATTTAAAACAAATATCTAATTGCATCTTTCAATAAAACATTTGCACACATTTAATTTCATTGTTGACAAACTTATTAGCCGATTTACGATCAAACTTAAGTAAGGAGTAAAGATGCCTTGTGAAAGCTGTTTGCTTCCTGAATAGACTAACTTCTGGATGAATAGTACACTATCTTTTCTGGGGATAGTCTAATGTAGTAATAAACAAATAATTTCAAGCAACCAGAGGATTAGGATGCGCTAGCAACACAGTCAATCTAAATACAAAGCGCCACAAAATCCCATAGAACCACTCAGTTCGTGTATTAAAACACCGAAAGTTGATAATTTCAGTTAGTTCAACAGCTTTGGACAATAATTCCTAACATGTAAAATATAGCATTTGAACTCATGAGAAACACCACATTGGCTTACAAAGTGAGCTTTAACCGATTCAAAACAAACAACTGACTGGCCGCGAATTTTTGCGCCTCGATCGTTGATGCCCTTTTCAACAAGAATTAACACGTCGCAGTAAGCTTGAACTGACTTGCAAAACAAATCAACGTTTCAACTAAATATTCATGAGCAATCAACTGCCCTTCAGTGTTTACATCTCAGTCTCGGATCCTTATTTCAACAAGGAGATGATGTTGATTAGCAAAACAGAAATGTTGCAGTGATCTTGGACCGGCCCACAGAAATATATTTCAGCTGTTCATGAGCTGCTAACTGGCTGCGAATACTCCCATTTAGTAGCTGGCCTTTATTTCAACAAGAACAGTATATAGGCTTGTGAAACAAAAATGTCGCAGCTAACTTGGACTGACTCACAAAACAAACTGTCTTTCAAGTGCTTATGAGCTACTCGGTGGCCTTGATATTGGTAAAACAAAAATGTTTCATTTTATAGTTACTACATCGTCCAGTCAAAATAAAGTTTCTGGACGGCATCTGGAACACAGGATTTTTGACTTTTGAGATGTGTTAAGTGGTGCTAGGAGATGATTGTATCAAAAGTCCTCAGTCCTGCGAAGTCGGGGACGCGCATGCATGCGCAGAGCAAAATGTGTCTTTTGTTTTGGTTGTTTGCTCATATCTCAAAAACGGCTGGTCCTAGCAGGAAAGTAACTCTATGCAAAGTTGAAGCTAACTTAATTTCTTACAAAACGCATTTATAATCTGTTTTCTACCTTTCTATCTATCTTTCTATCGGACTTTTTTCAAAAATTAAATTTTACACCTCGATTTTCGACGAACTTTGTTTTATAACTTGGAAAGCGTTGTATTAGAGTAAAGTGAAGTTGTAGAACCTGGAAGGCCTAAGAGAGGTTCGAGTTCATGTTTGACAGGAGACAATACTGAATCTTTGTCACTTTCTTCAGTTTATTCGTATGAAGGTATCTGTAGATCCTGCACATCTCCCTCTTCATCATTCATCAATGGGACACAATTCAAACACTGGCCATTGCAGTTGTGGCAAGTGATGGGACAATTCATCCCTGCTTTTCCTCAACTGCATTTTCCTCAACTGCATTTTCCACCTTCACAGCCTCTGGTGCATTTGCAGAAAATCGTGTTTAGGACCTCATCAGAAGCTTTTAGGTCCGTTGTCTGCACTGGTTCTAGGTGTATTGAACCATTTGTGTCACGTTTCTGTTTTCACTCCGAGAGCTTTGGTAGCAGTAAGTTTCTCATCCAGTACTGCATCTGATGGTAAACTGTGCAGCTATGCTGCTTAGCTGCCCCTTTCGTTGGTGGAAGAGCAGAGATGTACGGTTTGACCTTTGACATTGATTTGATGAACGACAAGTATTGAAGAGCATTGAGTGATTTTTCCTTTATTTAGGCACTATACCATTTCAGGAAACATTTCTTTCTAACTTCTTCAACATCAGATTTAGAAGATGAGGCTCTACAAAACACAGCAGTTGCTTTTTGAATTTCTGTATCCTTCTTGTATAGCCTAACAAAAGTTGCCTTTTCGGAATGCGGCTGATGTCGTATTACATTTTGTTAAGGTATCCAAGAAGGGAATGTGCTGGAGGTCGAGTTCTTGCGGATCCTTTGTTGAGTATGAAGTTGCTTTTGCTTTCCCATGGCCACTGACCAGGCTTGAAGAAGACAATTTTCTTATTCCATGCTTTTAATGCCATTCTCACCTTCAATGGCTGTGGAAACTATCATTGACTGTGGAAACTATTATTCTTTTTGCATCATCTGGAGCCTGTCAAGCTGAAATTTCACTATTCTGCAGCTTTGATGACAGCAGCTCAACGAGTTTAAACTTGTTCAGCTTATTGGAGAGGAATTGGTTCTGCTTAAACATGATCACAGTGTCTTGATTAATGATGATATCAACTGATTTTTTGATCCAGTACCTACGCCTCCGTTCTGTAGATTTAGTACTTGTGTCTGTAGTGGAGTAGCCACCAAACACAACTATACAAAAACAGTGGATCGTCCTGGCCGAATTACTCTATGTAGTAGGAGATCTCCATCAATGACAATTTCAAAATCGGGTATGTTAACTCCTTCAATGAGCTAAAACATGCTGTAAGGCACTGACTTACTACTTTAGGTATATGCATTCTAACGAGAATTTATTGTTCTACAACTTCATCTTGGAGCATTTTACAGTTCGTTGAAAATAGTGGTGTACAGTTTTATTTTTGAAAAAGTGTGATTTTCAAATTTAGATATCTCAAGCACTATTACAAACAGAAAAAAATTATAGAATGAATTTTGTAGGAAATTTAGTCAGCTACAATTTTGTATATGGTTACTCTTTTGCTAGGACCAGCTGTGTTTGAGAGACACTTTTGCTCTGCCTATGCGCGTTTTCGACCTCGTAGGACTGAAGACTTTTGACACAATCATCCCGTAGCATCCCCAACGCATCTCAAAATTCAAAGATTCTGCGTCTCAGATGCCGTCTAGAAGCTTTTTTGAGCGTTCGTTAACTGGACTAACAGATATGATAGTAGGAGCCAGTGCTGCAAGTTACTTTCTCAGCTTTATAAAATAAAATGTAATTTTAGGCAAACAAGAAAATTTAAAATTAACAAGACTGGACTCGGTCTAACTGCTTTCTTCTACCATAATCTAGGTTTTTAAAGACGATAGATCTGTAAGGCTACAGCTTACCAGGAAAAATTCTCATATCAGAAAAACAAAATGTCAAATGCAGCTTGTGTTTGTTGTATCGTTGGAAAAACGTTCAGTTTAGAAAACTAAGTTCTTGTGATCTGAAAATTGGGACCAAAAGTTATTTCCAAACCAACAAATACTCTTAGTCTTTCTCTCTTTAGAAGAAAAAATTGCGTCGTATCTCACTGTTACCATTAGACGCATGTTCATTCATTTTTTTGATTTTAGAAATTGTATTTAACGGTTTTTGAATTCAGAACCTTTAAACTGAAATTCGGCAGTAAAATGTTTAATGCAAACTTAGACCTTCTGATGATTCTTTTCACCAGAGAAATATTCTCAGAAATGGGTCCTTGCCTTCAGTCTTTTCATGGTTAAGTACCATCGTCGTTCATTTATAGTTTTTACCGCCAGGTAATCAGTGGCTGTTATAGAAGTTCTTTTGCTTCTCTTCAACCGGTAAGTCGGTTGAATTGGTAGTGGCGTAAGTAAACGCGATTATTTAAATGGAAATAGTAGTGATGGTGTATCGAGCGTATCTTAACGGCAAGTTTGGTACAAAAGCAAGCAATTGAACAGTTCGTGGAATACATTAATAAAACGTTACTCAAAAATAAGTCTCTTATGCAATTCTTACCCAGCTCTCTTGGTTATTAATAGCTGTTGTCTTGCAAGTCAACTAAACTTAAAGAACTTAAGAAAAACATCTACATCGATTGACATTAGGTTGCAACAAGCGTACAGGATCGCGCCTGTTTATACAGTACCGTATGCTTAATACCCATGAACTCTGAAATTCAAAATATTACAATTATGCAATACTGTATCCTCGAAACACAAATGCAGTCGAAAGTGGATTGTAGTAATGATGTTACTGAAGGCATTGAAAGTAAATTTGATAAATTTCCTATGAAGATGAAAAAATGGCGACTACGTTTGATGTAAAACGTTGTTGTTAGTGGTACTGAAAGTATGAGATGTGGTAATGGAAATAGAGCTGTTGACGAAGATTGATAATGGGGCTAATCGTGCTGCTGGAGCCAAAACTATTTTTTTAAAGTCACTACGTAGAACGCAGTACTGCGAAGCAAAATGAGGTGATAGTCAGTCTGGCGATTCTACATTCTTCTTGGGTTATTATTGATAAACCAGTCTCTCTCCTAGACTAGACCTTCGACGGGTCACTTGTGGCAAAACCAGGCAAAACTCCAGTCGAATCTGCATAACTTTGAAACACAAGGAACTAGAAAGTTGGATCAGGTGGACTCGTGGTTTGAGGTCCGAGAGTCGCTCATACAGATTCTTAAAATTTTTATTTGTTCTGTTTCATTAGATTATTGTTAATTTTGTTTTGAGTAAGCTATGTCTTGTCTTATGTTTCTGAAAGCGAGTTTAGCATAAGGATGCTCCAACCGGGGCTGCGTTAGTATAATATAAACTCTCGCCTTTTTCAACGATAATAAAAACTAAAAATCACACCAAAAAGAAGCCGTGCGGAGTTTTAATAGTTTAACATCTCAAATTAACTGTATGAATTTTTGAAATTATTTCAATAGCAAGCACTTTTTAATCGATTAAGGCTATTCGTAGAACCACCTCTACTTTTTAATAGCAGCAGATTGATAGACTTTTCCATAAAAATTTGAATGTCTTTTACTTGTTTTAATTTCCACTCTTACAACTATTAGAAATATGTAAGACTTCACATAAGAATTTTCAGGAAAATTAAATAATAATGTAAGGAATCCACAACACCCTGTGATTCTAAAGATTTATCTACAAAAGTATCATAAAGTATTTATTACAAATCTATAATCTCAAATTTGGTTTTTAAAGGCCATAACTCATAACGAAAAGAGGAAGATAAAATCCTAAAATTAAATAACAAAAGTGCCCCATAAATAAATTATCAAGTAGTCATATTTTAATGCTACGTTGAACAAAAATGCCAAAACAAAAATTTATTTTCCCCAACAGTTAGAAAAATACAAAAAGAGAAGAATGATATTTTGGCAAAGATACTGTTAGCGCATTCGATGCACGAGCTGTCCAAAACAGAAATATTGGCAAGGAAATAGCAAAGTTGTTTGTTTCGAAAGCGTTTCGTACAATAAAAATAGGAGAAGTTAAAAGTCTGGTGCCTGGTAGTGTTAATAGCAATAATTAAAAACAAAATTTTTCTGTAAAAGTTAAATTAATGTTGTAAAGTTTGTGTGTTAAACTTTGAAAGCGTTGTTGAAATTATTGATTGATATATGTGAAAAGGTTTTATTTCTTGTAGTTTTTGGTATGAAGGACATGCTAGAGCGTTTTCATAAAACTTCGTTATTGTGAAATAAGTTATCAAAAGCGCAGTTAACTAATTCGAGATTTTCCTTTATTTGATCTATTAATTTCTATTGTGACAAATTTATCTAATCTGAAACAACTTAAGTCAATAAACACGAATCTAATTTCAAAGTTCTAAAGAATTATATTCCTAAGCTTTCATTATTATTTCTACATAGTTGGTTTCGAATAATTTCCTTTTTATTATCCCTAATTCCATTGAGAATCTCATTAATAATACTGTTCGTGTTTAATTCTCTTTCAAATAATCCACGTTTATCGATCAGTAATTATTTCATTTTGGTCAGTCATACTCGTATATGGAAACTTTTTATCGATGACTTTAGTGATGGTGTCAGTTGGAAATTCACAACTTTGACATTCAGTTGCACTATACCATCGCAATCGCTCTTTCTCTTATCTGCAAAATTTTTTTTCATGTAAAAGTTAAACCGGAGTTTTATTCTGTTTTATTTTTGAAGTTGACTATTTTCTGCTTCAAGAAATAACCTCAAACACTCCGTTTTCAAAATAACAACATGATGACTTATTTCTCTGAACATTCTACCATAATATCAGCTATCTTTATCTACCTGTTATCCGGAGCTGGGTATGTACGTATACCTAATGATCTTGATAAAAAAAACTAAAACTAATATTAATAAACCCTAAAACAAGCCTAACAGGATTTTGCAATTCTACTTTCATTTTTAAACACTAGATATTACTACTGATAATTTTTTTACAAATTATTAACACATTCATAAATTATCTGTTTTTATTTTAGCAGAGCGATTACCAGATTCTATTTCTTGGGCTTGTGTAGTTTTTCAACGACTTGGATATTATCACTTATACGAAAAATATCTGATAAGTCTTTCTTGAGACATGATCTTTCAAGTTTGAATTGCCTATAGCATCTTCTGATTCTTCTCTGAATTTGCGATAAAGATTTAGGAACTCATTAAAAACACTCTTGTTTACAATGCAACTATTTTTTGCCAGAGTGTATTGCACACCAAAAATTGTTATTGGGAGTTTCTATGCACGACAACGCTGTAGCAATTAAGATAAAATTAGCAAGGCCTGACTATGGAACCACGTTATTGCTCTTAGTTATTACTGAAAAAATAAAAATATTACATATAATCACTGTGTAGAAACTTCTGAAGGCGCGTAGTTAGATTTTCATAGGACCGCCTTAGCAATACAGAAATCGTAACACATGAGCGTACTGGCTTGTGGAATTTCATACAAAATTACAAAGCAGTAAATTAAAGCAATCATCATCACTGTACTCCATTTGTTACGGTAAATCTTTAATTTTTAGTACCAAACAAAAATGTGATTGAAATCATTCTATCACCGAGGTCTAATTCAAGAAGCCGACCCCCAGATTTATTTAAAAATTCTGACCTTGATCTCTCGTGTGTCAACAACTTAGTTCGGGTACCATAAGTCAAGTTTTTTTATAAATAGTTAAAGCAAAAGGCACCGCTTGTTCATTGGTTGTGGCAACCTCTTCAAAGACAACAAGAAATAAGCTGCCAGTAATGCGTCTCTAAGCCAGGCAGGTAAACAAATCAATAGTAGTTTATGTAACATGTCCAAATCAGGTCAGATCCTTGAACCTTCGTATTTAAGGGAATTCAAAATGAATAATCCCACCCTACCAATTTGAAACCTCCAATGTTCTTTGTCTTATGACACAGATTCCCTCGTAGGTTTACAAGATCTAGGTGATTTTATAAACTTACCCGTAAGCCACCATTGATAATGGTAGTTCGCTGTATATGAAGTAAGAAATCAAATGATTTATAACCAATAAAATTGATCAATTGAGTATTCAAACAAACATATACATATGTTACATACATACATAGTCCTTCCTCTTCTACCTCTCGGTGTAGAGAGAGGTTGAGTTGAGTCGCTTCCAAAGCCGTCTGTCTCCAGCCATTTTCTAGTCCAGACCTCTCCTCTGCAACGTGTTGCCTATTTTATCATTTCACGTTTTTCTTGGTGCTCCTCGCTCCTCCCTTGTCTGCCAAATTTGCTTAACCCTGCTCCGTTCATTCATCCGAACTAGATACCCAAACCATTGCAACTGTCTATCCTTAATTTGCTTCAACCCAGGATTGCTATATAAGTTATCTTTCAGAGACATAGATTTGTCTAACCTTTCCGACTCCAACTCGTATTTATTTCAGATTAGGTCTGCACTTCTTAGCGATTTCATCCATTAGAATGATGAACAATAGGGGACTTAGTACTCCGCCTTGTTTTACTCCAGTAGCAATGATGAACTCGTCGAACACCTGCTTGTTTGACCTAATTATGTTCCTGGTGCAGTAGTATATATCGCTGATTACATGTATCAACATATTTTTCACTCCTTTCTTTTCCAGGAGTTTTCATATTTCCTCCCTAGGGGTGCTATCAAATGCTTTTTCCAGGTCGATGAAACACGTAAACGGTTTATCATCACTTTCTGTTCCAGCTGTCTTACTGCAGATATCAAATCCGCCGTTTCTCTCCCCGGTCTGAAGTCATATTGGGTTTCACCCAGTATACTTTCTGTTTTTTCTCGCAGCCTTCTTTCCAAGATTATTTCGTAGAGCTTACTCGCCACACTCAATACTGAAATATCACGGTAGTTACGACATTTCTTGGGGTTACCTTTCTTAAATATGGGCATGATGGCAGCTACTGTCCAATTTCTAGGTTTACATTCTTTGTTTTTGTGCAGCAGGTGAAAAGCTTTTGCTCCCATTTAATCACTTCAGCTTTAATATTATGGCGTCCAGCTGCCTTTCCGCTTTTAAGTTTTTTAATAGCTTGCACAAGTTCATCCTCTGTTATATTTTGTCTTTCATATTCTATAATATTTGCTGTTTCTAGTCTGACAGGTCTGCGGTCATTTGTCGTCAGTAAGTTACCTTTTTCGTTATCTACATATTGCAGTTCTCATTACTTTTTTAGCCTAATACTCTTTAAGGTTCTGTAGAGCAATTTAACGTTTTCTCTTCGGTGTTATTCCATTTGTTGTCTAAATTCTTTCCATTGTTGCACGTTTGCTTCTCTAACCAGCTCTTTTACTATTCTTCTCTGTTCTTTATATTTTTTATAATTATTATCATTTTTATTTCTCAGGAATGTCCTCCATCTAACCTTCTTTTCCAGTGTTTCTTTCTTAATATTCTCATTTCATCATCCTGTTCCCTTAGTATTGTTGTTCATGGATGACTCACGTATTTCCTCTCCTACTCTGCAGATGGCGTCCTTATAGATTTTCCATATTTTTCTAAATTATTCTCTTTTTTCCAGTTGGTTCTTCCCAATTCCGCATCTAATCCGTTGCAGCACCTTTCCCTAAAGTTTGTTTGTTGTAGCTTATACACTTTGACACTAGGGTTTCTGTGCTTTTCTTCTTTTTTCTCTCCCCCTGGACATGAATCTCTCTTTCTCTGTGACTTGATGTATACTAAATGATGGTCAAAATCTATCTCAAACCCTTTCTTTACTTGTACATCTTTTATTAGCTTCTCTTCTAATCAACACTAAATCGATTATGAACTTTTCTTCTCTACTATCCATGTTGCAAGTAAATTTGTGCATTTCCTTATGCTTAAAAAATGTGTTACTCACCATCAGATTATTACCAACATAAAAGTCTAGGACTTTCTGTTTGTTATTATTTCACTCCTCTTCACCAAATCTACTCACAGGAAATTCCTTCTCGGCATATATACCAACCCTTCTGCTAAAATCACCCATCATTAATAATTCTGTCAAACAAACACAAAAATTACAAAATTTGTTCGTAAGTTAAAGTGAAATAATCGTGTTTAGAAATTAGTTTATTAAAGTAAACTAGAAATGACAACTATCGAAGAACCATAAAGAAACTGCACTAATGCTGAACTGATGAACTGAGATCTGTAAAGTAGTAGCAAGCTTTTTATATTACTAGAGCATGCAAAAAGCGGAGTTCTATAGTTTATGTAAAAAAGATAATAATCTTATTTTAAAAATTTCCAGCAGAAATTTCGTGGTAGGTTTTTTAAGAGAAATTAGACAAAAGCAACATTCTTTATCTTGACAATATTTGTTCAATAAAACATTGCAGGTAGTTTAAAAAGAATTACTTCATTGCCAAAAGCGATATTCTTTTCTACAGATATTTACAATGACATGTGCAAACGTTTAAAATATTTTCAAAAAAATATTAAAGTACGTTTAACAGAATTTACTAACAAACGGCAGGACTTTTTCCGTGAAGGTCTAGGGCGTGACGTCGTATTCCTAAAAGTAAATGGTCCAAGAAATTTTCATTTTTAACAAATGTTGTAAAGTGAGGGACACTAAAGTTAAAAGAATTGCGTTTATAACATTTAAACAAATGCAAAACCTGTAATTCAAGTTTTAACTTTATGGCCGACCAGCAATTTCTCAGTTTAGGCAAGCTTTACATTTTTTAACTGTAATGGTAAAAGTGAATATCCTCTACCATTTGATTTCAGTCATAAAAAAA